>JAQFXU010005172.1:0-12093 GCA_034693705.1 Spatulosminthurus flaviceps | reverse complement strand
TACGGGTCGTACCCGGGTTTTGGGTACGGGAACGGTTCAGGTACAAGCTTATGCTGTTCCCACTCAATGGGTCCGGAGCGGGTACGTCAGATTTTCGAAACCAATTTTTTGAGTGCAGGTGGGATTGGGAACGGGTTCACCAAAGGGTACTACTGGCAGAGGTCCCAGTGAGAGAGGGTTCGAAGGATGAACCCCGTTTGAGGAATCAGTCGTTTTCAAAATGCGTACTCTTCAATATTTTCATTACTTTGTGAGATCTTTAAATGTAAAATGATTCTAAAAGATGATTTTTCATCGAATTAGATTGGAAAATTCATTAAAATTATTCAATTTTAGCGATTTAAAAACCGGGTACACACGGGTTTGGGTCCGGGAACAGCGAGTCGTTCCCATACATATGTTCAAAGAGGGAACGGGTTTTTGGCATAGGTAGCTAATTTCGGGACTTGGGTACATGGGTAAAAACCCATAATTATCGGGAACAAATATGGGAACGGGTGCGTAGGTAGTCTTTTTCGTTGGGTATCGGTCGGGTTGGGAACTGGTACCGCAAATCTTGTACCCATTGACTAAACTAGGGTGATGGTCCTGATTTTTAAATGTACCCCATCATTTCTTCGTGTACGGGTACCTCATTTTTGTGTATACATACTTGTTTTATCTGTGGTTATTATGTACGTGTGATCGTCCCTGCACGAGATAACTTAAAAAAGACTTGCCCTCGGTAAATCATATTCGAACCCATTTAAACCTTCGTAAAACCTGTTTAAATCCTATTTAATCCTTGGTAAAACCTGTTAAAACCCTATTTAAACCTTGCTATAACCTGTTGAAACCCTATTTAAACCTTGGTAAAACCTGTTGAAAGCCTATTTAAACCTCAGTAAATCATATTGAGATCCAATTAAACCTTGGTAAAACCGGTTAAAACCCTATTTAAACCCTTATCAAATCATACTGAAACCCATGTAAACCTTCGCAGAACCTGTTAAAACCAATTTAAACCAGAGTCAAACATGGGTTTCAACATGGCCAACCACGAGTTACCATGGTGCCCCATGGTTCAAGCAAACATAAAATTTAAGCAGTAACTTAATGTACGTTCTGACATTATAACTACACATAACACAGAACTAAAAGCAAAAGGTTGGGTATTAGCGTAATGTTTAATTATATGGGACCCTTCCACCTCAAAGCTCAATTTTCTAATTCTGAATATTTCAGGAATTGCTATTTTTTTCTATCCATCTACCTATTCTGGCGTGTAAGAAAATCTGTTTCGCACACAGCGAAGTTCATGTAAAACTCGCGTTTTCAAGACATTGTCAGGTTCGTGTCAGGTTTAAGTTAATCAGTTTATTTACTTGAGTCCTTTGGGTCAGATTCAAATTTTGAGGAATCTTAAACACAAATATAAAGTTCAAATCAAGTTCGTGTCGAAGTTAAAATATAGACCTTGCAGAGATTTCAAGTTCGGGTTCAAGTCAAACTAAAACTACTATACGGAGAGTTAAATAATTGATCATCACTGATTACCATTTAAATTTAAGTCGGAGTTCCAGTGCAGGTTACGGGTGTAACTTAATGTACACAAATACTGGAAATTAAATGGTTTAATTTGCATCGTGCAATGCAGTACTATATTTATAGAAATAAAACAAAGCTTGGGTTTGTATGAAAATAATTGAATACTTAAACTTTAAACTTGGTAGAATTTACTTGACTGTGAAGATAGCTTGAAAAATTACTTGAAATTTCATGGTCAAGTTTGGATTTTACTTGACCCGAGTGCACTTACAATGGAACCTCTTTTCATGATCACCTCCGATTTCAAAGAACCAGTACTCTTTGGCAAGATCTTTCAGAGATCTTTCGGCGGTACCCATTTTTCTGCGTGGGCCTTGGTATGGCCGCTATTTGATGATGACGTCAAAATCCGCCATTTCCGTAATTAAATGATCCCCAGTAACTTTTTTGTTCGGCATCGTAAAAACATAAGGAATACCGATTTTGAAAGCTATTTTTTGGGCTTTCAAAATTGCCCTACATCGTTGCTGTGCCACGTAAATCAACAAAGATACAGGTGCTTCAATTTATTAAAAACCCCACACCCTCGTTCCCCCCTGGGGTTCATGCTTTTACTATTGATATGCATGGTTAATTTTTATTAGGATCAACTTTACCCGAGGATGCGGGAATTGGCCAAAATAATTTTTTTCACGTTGTGAGTGGTTGGTAGAGTCCGGAAAAAATTTTGAAAAATTCCTACATAAGCTCCCCCGGCTGGGGAAATTTCCCCCCAGTGGCCTATTTTTGAAAGGAACACGCAATATCTGAGCAGTCAGTCATCATATTGATTTGAAATTTGAAACTTAACGTTTTGAGGCAAATTTAGAAAGGGTCTCTATGTTGCTATAATATAAAACTGGACCACATTAAATCGGAAAAAATTTTTGGCTTGAATTGTGAATATTGAATTGCTGGGTTACAAGTTATTCCGTCGTTTTTATACTCTTGGGACTGTTGAAAGCCCCTACAAGATTCGGAATTCACCATTCACCTTTTCCCTGCAAGTGGGAGAGGTCGCAAATGCGAGAGTGCAAATTTTATCCATTATTTTTTATTGCAAGGAGGTCTATGCCCTTGCTGCACTGGTCGTGTGAATAATATGCATGGGATGCAAAATGAGCTGCTAATTCGCAGGCAAAGGAGAGATGGAAAGTTGAGCCAACATTATGCATTTAATCATTCAGTGTGATGAACAAAGTTTGAACATGCAAGATAAATGACTGCATGTAAAAACACCGACAGATATTGCACAGGAAATTTTCCTGTGTGGATTATAACCTCTACTAGTTTAAACCTCAAACAAGCTTTTTGTCTGTGTTGCATCATTACTCCATTTGACCATGCAGGCAAAATAAATTCCTGCGAACCCAAGTATGTTTTCAGCATAAGGTACATATAGTTCATATGTATATGTATCCAGATGTCGTAGATATTCTTCAGTGAGGAGTACACATACGTAAATGTACAATACATTCTGTATGTACACTTATGCTTACTATCAAAATTTTGAAGCTAAAAAAGAAGTAAGGTGCTATTTAAAGTTAGACATAGAGAGGTAATCCACTAAACTGAGGGAGGTTGTTATTATTCTTTATTGGAGATCAATATAACATGATAGAATATTGTTCTTAATATAATAATAGTAGCTTGGTAGGTTTTTTTCTTAGTAGGTGGATCCCTTCAACTTATTTATGTGATCTTGTCTAATTTTTGTTGCTCATGCATCATTTTCGTGCAAGAGAGGTGCGATTGAACTCGATTGAGCGAATGGATTTCCATCATTACTGCAGCTCCTCAATATTTCTCCGTGTAGTTTAGTTTATGAGCACCACTTTACCCTATGTAACCTCGATCACCGCATAGAAAACAAGAAAAAATGATTTTCACATTACTAAAAGCTAATGCAAAGCTATTATAATGGATTTGGATTCACAAAGGTAACCATGTTAGTATGATACTTATAAGTGCCTCTGTTATTTGTACTTGCATTTGCTCGTATTGAATTACATTTCTTGTATAGGGGTACCTAAGTGCTTTAAAGTGACTATAGAGAGGGAAAAAAGTTGTCAAAGATTTCCATGAGATGACAAACTCAATTATTGTGGTTTTTCAACATTAGTGCTTCAATGCGCATTAAGTTTCGTGCTGGAAATTCAGCAATGTGAATGAAGAACTTTACTTTCTATGTACTCGCACTTATATTCTAATACCAGTACCTATGTAACCCTCATCCTCATAGTAGTTTGATCCTCTTTGGTATTAAATTACTTAAACAGCGCTGGCTGAGAATTTTGCCTTTGCAAAAAAACATAACTTGCTCATAAAATTGTGCCTTTGGGAAAAACCTAGAGCAAAACTTTAGTCATTAAAGTTCAAGCGATTCTATTAAAAAATTCACGGGGTCTACCCAGTCGTCAATCTTTCCAGGACGAGTGAGTGCGTTGGGAGGGGGAAGGATTTTATGCATGTTAAGTCACAAATTTATTTTCTCATTTGTGTAAACTACACATTATTATTGCTTTTACCAGATAATGACTGTATAGAATTCGATGAGAGTAGTAAATTTTTATCTATTATCAGCTGTTATTCTTTCGTTCCCTGTAGTTCGTGTAGTTCATTCATCAATATACAGTCTAGGGTTTTGTCTGAATGGTTGAGCAATATTTTGGTGGTGGCATTAGCGTCGGGTTTAACCAGGATGCCAACTTTTCCGCAACTTTTTCTTTATTTTTCAATAGTAAATAAGTACAAATGAGTACTAAGGAAACTGGGGATATTGTCATTGGAGATAGAAGTTTTTCGTGTTCCAATGCACTCATGTATGCGACCACTTTAGTAAAATGATTCAACTGCAAATAGTTTTCCTGTATTTGTACTATACATTCATATAACGAGTGTAAAAAGTTAAAGGACTTGTCCAACGAACAATCCACGAACTTGAATAATATTACTAGGTTCTTTCATGGATGAGCTTGCAGCTAGAATTGTATTTTTTCTGCAGAGTTTCGGACAAATGTGAGCTAAAAGTTTTTTCGCTTTGCCAAAATCTTCAAGGAGGGTGTTAGTTGATGGTATGGCAGTGATGATGAAAAGAAGTGGCGGGGCAGGATAAAACTTTTTCACCATTAGTTCTTCTTCCTTATATATATACGAATAGTAGCCCTAACCATGGAGGAGGCTGCCTATAATATACAAGTATTATACATGCATTAAAAATCAAATGATAGGATACGAGGATTGCTATACTATATGACTAGTGCCACTACTTCGTTTGTGGTTGAATGATTCAAGTTGAATCATCATGGTCAATTATTTAGAGGAGTCGGACGGGTATCCACTCGGAAGCTGGTGGAAAAAGTAGAAGACGAAAAAGTAATTGCGCAATTTAAACTTTTTTCAATCCTTCCTTTGTGCTTTTTTACCCACCTTTTTTCTCTCCCTGTCTCTCTCTCTTGAGTTACACGTTTCTGTGACGCGCATTCGCATCTTTTGTGCGAGGAAATAGCTCCATTAATAAATGTGTTATGATTCATACGAAACTTGTTTTTCCTTCCCTGCAATATGTCCGCGCTGCAGAGGAGAAAAAATCATCGTGGAACTTAAACTTATCTCGGAGAGGTATATATAGGTAGGGGTTATAAGTTATAAGTATATAATCATGAAAGCTTGTATGTTACACTAATGCTGGATCCATTTTCACACAAGCTGCAAGGAACTTCTTGTAACCATTTCAAATTGGGATTTGCTGTCAGAATAAGGCGAAAATGAGTTGGAAAAAATTTCTTGGCAAAAATTACCTCTTTCCTGTGTGTAGTGTAAAACAAGGGAACTGTTGCGATACATAAAAGTACAAATAGTAAATATTTTGAATTTGACTTTGTGGAAAACATGCTGTGTGGACTCAAGGTTCCTATTTTTTGTTTTTGTTTGCCGCTTTCCAACTCATATCCCACATATTTTAATTGTTTTGAAGCATGAAATTCAAGTGAATATTTTCAAGTCAGTAGCTAGGATAAACGGCATAAACGGGTTGTTGCGAAAAGCTCTCTTTGTTCTTGTTTTTAAGACACGTATATGTAAGTAATGGATGGTATATATATATATATATATTGAAATTAAAATTAGCAGTGCTTGTTTTAACTATTTTACTTGTGCCGCGACTTACATAGGATAGGAGAGCATTTCATAAGATTTCCCTCCCAATTGCTATGAGAAATTATGCAAGAGCTGAGAAAGGGGGTAATTAATCATTTAAAGTAAGTGTTTGTGTAGTACCTGTACAATATAATTAAATGATGGGGATGGATACGGTTAGGTTAATTCTTAGGTATTAATTAATAGTGCCGCTTTTTAAGGCAGCTTGCCCTAACTCAGTCAGCTCTCATCTCAAGGGTTTTGAATATCTCCGTGGGGAAATGTAAATTAATAATATTAATAAGGTTTATCTTTTGATTGTAGAGATAGAGGAGATTAATATATAATGTGTGTATAAAAAGGCTCATCAAAAATTTCCAACACGTCCTTTCAGATCCTTAGGTTTGCATATATTGCAGGATGAGCTGAGTGAGTTAGTTGATGCAATTTTTCACTGTCCCATACGCAGAGAATCACAACCTTAGAGCGAGAGAGAGAGATGTCTTTGTGATTGTCAGCAAAAATAGCAAAGAGGAGAGATTCCTTTGGTCCTTGTAAGGAAAACTATGATTATTTGTGCATATTCATAATCAAGCCAGGGATATGGATATCACTTTTTTTATTTTCGTTCAACCCCCATTGCAATAATATGTAGGTAGTAATAGATAGTGTATATATAAGTTTGGAGTATGTGTGTTTAAAGAATTTTGGGCGCATGGAAATTTCTACAAGATAGAAGCGGTGTGGCTGCTCTTTGTCTATGTGAAATGAATAGATAATCTTATGTGAAGATGTTCGTGTCATTTTAGCAAGCGGGAATTCTGTGCAAACAGACGTTAATTTATACAGTGGACATTATTCAGGTTGGTCAACGTTGTGTATATATGTAGAAAAGTGAAGGCAAAATGTATGCAGAAATGGATACTACACTTGATGTGTAGTTTACGACATGAAGGATATGTGTTACGGAGTCGAAAGAATCTAGTGAGATAAGTTTTAAAAAATGCCCTTTTTACGGAGGGGTGCATGCATACATATGTAATTACATTAGGCAATTACTACATATTAAAGAGGAGTTTCAGCTAATATTAAAGTAGTATATAGCAAGAGGTAGTAGTAAAGGCATTCCTTTGAAACACTCACGCCTGAATGCATATTCAGAAGCTTGTCCCGCCTCCTGGTAATTTCCAAAAGTCGTAATTTTAAATGATTAGTCGACACACTCATCTCATAACTAACTGCTACTATACAGTAATAAGGAGAAATCGGCGTTTTTTAGCTTTCAAGCAGGTGCGTGCAGTATTGTAAATACATATTAGGAACAAGCAGGAACGCATAGGGGAAAATGCAATCATTGGTGTGTAGAATATCACTAAATTCCCGGCAACCATCACGCGTGCCTCTTTAAATTTGCAAAGTAATAAATATTTGAAACTGTATAAATTACATTTAAATTTTCTAGTTGACAAAATCAAGCATGCATATGTATGTAACTATTCCTCAATATCAATTTTCCATAATTATGCGTACATCACCGAGCCAATGACAAATTCTTGTCCTTTCCCCCTTTTTATGCATTATTGTACTACTTACACTTACTACTCTTTGCAATTTTGTACTTGAGAATTGGCTAGGTAAGGGCGTTAAGATTTGACGGAATTTCCTGTTCTTTTAGTTTGAATGCATTTGATGATGAGTGTATAAAGTGTAAAAAATGGATATTGACAAGTTCAATGCTGAAAAAATCATGTGGCAGTTAGTGTTCTGAATTGGGTTGGATTTTGCTAAGATGTTTAAAGTGAATATTACTAGAATTGTACTCGGGCGTTGAATGGAACTGGTTAATGCCCTCCATTACAGTTTACTATTGCACGTATACACATGTTGACTGTTGACTTTGTTCAAATATGAATGCTTTTAATTCAATTTAGAATTTTCTAAGAAATGTGAGAATTAAGATTTTTAAGGATTCTTTTGAAAAATCATGTGCTGTATTTTAGTATTCAGTTCCTACAATCAGCTGTGATTGTCCTCGTAATTGCATTGGACAAATATCAGCGCATATTTTAATTTTAATTTCACTTATGTGAAGAATCAGCTAGGTTTGTGTGATGCATAACCGTATAGCGGTTACTCCCAGCTTGACTCAAGTTACGCAATTTGGTGGGTGATGGAATGCCTGCACATTCTTTATGTTTAATGAAATTTTTAAGTTGAGGAAGTAAGTCATATCTTCTGATTTAGGATTCTTTCGCTGCCACTAGTAGTGCTGGGAAGAGTGGAATGTTGTTTCAATCAAGATTTTACTTCTACACATAAAATGAAAATTATTAAATTGGGGCCAAACTGAACAAAGTTCTATGCCAGCGACATTGTTCTAAGCATATAGAAGCGAAGGGAACAGTTTCTGTGTATTTCTTTTTCTACACACCATAAATGGCAAGTCGGAACACAGTGGTCGTACCAAATATGCCACCAGGAATTCGGATTGTGGCATACAAATATTTGTGTGATTTTTATGCTTAAAAAATTAGTATTCAGGTTCTTTAGGTATGTGGGTATTACAAATTGAATGGTGTCGTAGCTGAAAAGGTTATTTTCAATGACACTGGAACTACGTATTGATATAGTATGTATTTGTGTACTTTGGAATAATTTAATCAACTAATGGAAATTGAATGTAATGATTATGTTTTTTTAATTATTATAGGTGGTGAGCGGTGGACAGTCATGGGTTATACGTCGAACCTACGCTAATATCCATAAATTAGATGAGCAGCTGCATTGTTGTGTTTGGGATCGAGGTTTCTCTCAACTTGAGCTGGTGGACGTGAAGGAGACTTGCAACACCTCGGAGGAACATGTGGGTGCACCTTTTTATTTCACTCGAACTCTTTTATATACTCTTTACTCTTTAGTATTCTTGTTAAAAGTGGGGTTTTGTTTAGAATCACATTCATTTTTTTAAAATAAGGAATGCATGTAAGTATATATTGTATACCTCCGTTAGGTCCAACGTGCTCATGTAATTCAAATATCTTTCACATAAGAAGTCCCAGACTCACGCATTTTCAACATTTCAGACACACATGCATTACTTTTTACATATGCATATTCAATTTGTAGTTTATCTAATGGATATATCATGACTCCGTGAAGTTTATCGTGACTTTTTTTTACCGTACTTTAGTAGCACATGATGTTTAGTGTCAGCATCTGTATATCTGACTGATATGGGCATCAACTACTTCTTCACAATAGTACACAACTCCTTATTACTGCAGATACAGGGACAACTTGAAATGGAGTTTTAAGTGAGTTTGTGTGTGTGTGTGTGTATGTGCAGTATGCAAGTACATGCAGGTTTTCCTTTAGCTGTATGTTAATCGTCCAAACAACAACTGGTATGATCCTTTTAGTCCTTGTGATGGTGTACAGGGAATATAATAATATGCAACTTCTTGTAGTTATGGTTAAGAGGTTGGTATTTGGTCCCTGAGGTACATAACATTCTTGCTGTCTGTGTATATGCTTGCTTGTGTTTACATTTCTTTCACACTCTGTAATGTTTCTCTCTCGTCTAGTATAGATGCTGTATACCTATAGTTTACTTCCGTATTTTGACCGTGTTTCTCTTTCTCTTTGCCTCTTTGTTCACTCTTTCATTTGCTCACGAAGATCAGTTTATTTGCTAGCGTGGTCTCGATAACATTCATACATGGGACTGTGGATCTAACTTGGAAAGAATCCCCGTCCGTACTGTGCAGCCTATACACACAGTAGTGGTACATACTTATATCATGTACCAGCGTATACATGTTGTTAACCAAGCATTTATTAGTAATAGTGTGCGGGCGGACTGACTGTTCTATCACGCGTATACTTTTCTTTGCACGGATTTACTCTGAGCACCAACCGTAGATTTTTTTCAGTTTGCACCGAGGCTCCAGGTGAGTCGTACGCGTTTATTGTACCATACCTACCCTAACCATGTTTGGGGCTCTTCTTGTGAGCGAGCAGCAAGAACACTTATTTCGTTGTTACCTGGAAATTTCCCTTCTTTCTTGACTTCCTACAGCCACGGGTATTTGTTTAAGGAATACTACAAACTACAAGTGTTGCATATAAACTTTCTCTATAGATTTCAATAGTACTACGTACGATTTGAATACTCCTGTATACAAACTACCTTGGAAGAATTGTACATATTGTGGAAGCGGTTTTTGTGCACGGATTTTACTACTTCACCACTTGGTTGGCTTGGATAGGGAGGATTAAATTAGTGTGCGTACATACACGTTACACATGAGTGAACGTGAAGTCAATAAAGGGTTGAGATTCTTAATTTTGATACAGTTGCGTGTAATATTAGCCCAGAAAGTCTTAGTGATATTAATATACCCATACATAATTACTCGGTCTATTGTGTTGCATAGTACATGTTTTATTCGTGAGTACAGCATTGCAATATTACTGTAGTTTTTTTACAGTGAGTGTGTGTATATGTACAGTGTCAGCGAGCATAATCCTTCTCTAGAAGTACATTCATCAAGTATACTATGTGAATTATGTGTGCAATGCTTAATGGTGTTTGTTAATGTCGTGCTCGGAGGTGGAAAAGTAAAGTACTCTCTTGGTCCTTTTGCCTTTCTTCATCACTTCTACTACTACTACTGTTTTCCATGTAAATATAATTCAGCATGGGGTATGATTTGAATAGTATGAATTACTATTGCCACTACTTGACTCACAATAGTTACATGACCGTTTGGTCAAGAAAACGACGTCAAAAATCGACAACATTCTAGATTCCCCATCGTAATCAGATCACATTAAAAGTTTTGCTTGTGGGTTGGCTGGACGCATGCTTTCCATCTATTATTTTCTCTCCATTTATCCGACTATACACAGTTCCTACCACTAAGAAACTTCTTGTTTAACAAAATAAATATACTGTATGTGCTCACGTTAAAAATGGATAATACATAGAAAAATACTTTCATACTTCTTCGTGTACAATGGGACTTTTAACGCAGAAATAAAAATAAACGAAAAAAAATCTAAATGGAATTAAATATACAGATGAAAACGTTTCGTGTCGCTGTAATGGAATCAAGAACCCAGAATTAAGAAGTTGCAATTACGTATATAAAGTTTATATCTACGTTAATAGCAGACCATTGTGATATGACATTGTTATTACCATTTGCTTTATTTCTGGCGTTCTCTAGGTCTATATACTTGTGCAATTACATTAGTGTAAAAAGATTTGTGTGACGCGGGGAGTATGTGTGAGTGAGTATATTTGTATTATTTCTGCTTTGTGATGAGGTGTCGGAAAATGTGATTATTTCTGGAGGACTTTTTTTTAGTTTGGGAAAGAGGAAAGTCAATAAGTACACTACTATTCTGCAAGTTCGGTAAATAAATAAGTGCATTTGTTGTAGCATTTCTTTTGTGGATGTGTGATGTATGTATGTGTGTGCTAGTGAGTGCTTGTATAGAGCCTATGTTTTTTCGTTATATTACTCTAATGCGAAAAGTGCAAAGAAAAATGAGAGGTTTCACGTGTCGCGGTTTTGTGTCTAATGCAATTTGAATGGCATGAATGAAAATGAAATTTAAGCCGTCGAAATTTTCCCTGGTTTAAATTTTTCATGGTATTTTATACAAGCGTGTATATGCGAGAGTGAGAGAGAGGGTATGTATACATACCTGTGAATTCAGCTCACTATGCGACTCTCTAGCTGTGAAGATTTGAAACATGTTTAGAGTTGTGAGAGATGATTTCGTTTGGTATCATTACATTTTGTGTGAGAAAAGTATGTATTTTCCTGTACATATACACAAATCACCCATGTAGGCTACACATAGCCATAATATTTTGAATTTCATCTTTCTTATCTGAGGTGCTCTAGGAGAATCCCCTGTCTGGTGTCGAGAGATTAAATGGGTAAAATTTAGTGAAATTGCAATGGTCTTTTGGGGCTGAATATGGTTTATTCAGAATGGTGTGTATGTGGTAATCTTGTCATAATCTGTTTGCATATATCTATGCTTTCTATACACTTGCAGTTCTCCTTTATCTTGGTTGACAAGGCCTTTTTACCTTTTGGAATTTGTAACTTGTCATTGGTGACTTTCAGAGCTGTACTACAATTATCGTAAAAGCGTAGGAGGAGTGCATGTAAAAGTATAGTTTATTGTGAGGTGGTTGTAGGAAATTCATAGCAACTCTCTTTTACCCTTTGTAAAAGGAAGACTTTTGCCCTGGAGGTGCGTTTATTATATTAGTAGGAGCACTCAGTCTCGGATAGAGGTGTGACCCGCACGCGGGTTTTTGGTGCGGGTTAGGCCCGAACCCGCCCCGCGCGGGTTTTTGAGCGGGTT
>JAQFXU010005171.1:0-12093 GCA_034693705.1 Spatulosminthurus flaviceps | reverse complement strand
ACTCTCTTTTTCCTCTCTACATATTTTCTCAGGGAGAAGTGAAGGAGCTTTCGTAGCTCTCTCTCTCTCTCTCTCTCTCTCTCTCTCTCTCTCTCTCTCTCTCTCTCAGCCATTTGAATTTTTGCAAACATGCTGCTTTCACCGAGTCAAAAGCAGTCTAAAGGTTAACTCATTTGCATAGATTTCCCTTCCTTTTAGTAGCCAACTTCCAAATGGATCTTGAATCGGTTTCCAATCCTCTACCAGTTCACCCTATGTTACCCCCCATCCTGAATGCTGATGATGAATACACACTTATTTGTATGCATCCAATACAGTAGTCCCCACACATTTCCATGGCCTATGCATTATCCATATGAGTATAGGTGGAGGGAATCTCATATGTGTCTATATAAAATAAGCATATAGCTATACAAATACACGGAGAATAGTATTTGTGGAAAAACAGGATTATTTCCAATCGTCATGGAAATATTGCTTCAGAGAGTTCATCCAAATCCCTTGGAGTATCCTCAACCTGGAAATTGTTACTGAGGGGATTGGATTTATATATGTACGTCCATAATTGGAGGACATGTTTTGGTATTTCTACGTTATTCCTATAACAATGATATGGTGTAGCATATAGGACGTGTATAGTTTGAGGAGACCCCGCAATATTTACCTTGAGTTTGTCTATGAGTGGTTATAGAACATATGTGAGGATATATGGGGGGAGTATCAATTGGAAATAAGGGACAATGTTATAAAGCTTACATGTATATTTTGGTTGAAATAAGTAATTTCTATAGAATACATCCACGCTCACTAATTTCGACACTCGGTCATTTCACAAAGGATTCATTACATTCTCCACCTAACGTAATAAGCAATTTCCTCTTGAATAGCTTCACAATCTCACGTAACACTCTCCAGTTTCATCCTTCACTTTGATGTGTATGTGTCGGAGCATGTAGAAATGTGTAGTGTGTGAGTGTAAATGCTATTAGATTCCCATACCTGTTTGGACGGGGGCCTATACTACATTGCATTGTAGAAAACACGTCCGTACTAAAACTAAAGCCTTTTCCACGTTCCCTTCCTAATAAGGTCCAAGGGTATTGCTTTTATTTCTTATTGGCCCATATATTAATGGGATACATGTGTATATTTTGTATGGAGTAAGACTATTGAATCTCACTGGAAGGTTGGTCCCTTGTGAGTAGAATTCTATCTCCGTTGACTGTCACACCATTTCTGTCCAATACTTGGGGTACTTGGTGAAGACAAGGGAGAAATGGCCACTTCTCCTAACTTTCACATACAACAATTTCCCTCATCATTCTCAATTTTACTTTTTTTCTCTCTCTCTCTCTCTTATTTTCTTTCCTTTTCTCATGTAATTTCCTTTTTTATTTTAGTATGTATTTTTTATGTGTTTTTTAACATTTTATTGATTCATATTTGAGAGGATAAGGGTAGGGATTTATATTTACAACTATTTGAGTTGAAATATTAGGGAATTATGAAAAGATTTTGTGGGAGAGAAAGCAGAGGAGAAAGTCATTGGTTTTAATTCCATTGACAATTGATGGGATTTCTCGTTGCAATTTGGGCGGAAGAAGATGGAGTAATTAATAAAATAATTACTTTCCCTCACATCATTTTTCCCTCTCTCTCTCTCTCTCTCTTTCTGCCCTACATAGGAACTTAATTTCCAAACAAATGAAACTTGTCTCATTTCATCTCTCTTTCTCCCCCTCAGACTAATTTCTTCTTGTAATCTTCTTTTTTACTCCTAGCCAAGAAATAATTATGAATAAAAAATATTTAAGGGAATTTTCTTCCTTTCTCCTTCCTAATAAATCGCCCATATATTCTTTATAAGAATATAAAGGCAAGGCCACCATAAGAAACCTAAGGAGATGAGACGAGCATAACATAAGGATAATTTTAATGGAACTTTCTCCAATTTAGAATCCCTCCAGATAATTACTTTCTCCGACTTTCACCCACAAATTAAAAAAAAGCGCGGAGAAATATTTTCCTCCGAAAAAAAACCTATACTTATATAGGAAAAAGAAATGTAATTTGATAGAATACGTAGGATTCGGGGATTCTGTCTGTCTTCTGTGGAATTTTAAAGAGGAATTGGGATTCTGTGGAGGAGAAAGTATACGTATATGTTTGTATTCCAGAGCTAAAATAGGAGAAAGCGATTTAGAAAAAGTGTTTCTCCCTTCCCTCCTTTCTCTTTTTCATAAAGAGTAGTTGAATTTTTTCCCTTTAAATAAATGGATTGAAGATGGGGATTGATGAGGGAGGAGTTGAAGAAAAACTACTAGGCTAAGGTGACTTGTCTGACCTTGTTTCACGTAAGTTGCCTCTAATATCTTTTCTACTTACACATTTTCTAGGGAGAGAGAGAGAGAAAGCGAGTCAGGGAGAAAAGTTGTAGTAGCTTGTTGGATCCCAATAAAACTATTGCTATTTGTGTTGTTTACTTTCATTTGGAATTGGAATTCAGTTGGTTAAACTCGAGGTTTCTCCATATAAGTTGAGAGTATGTGGAGAGAGTTGAGAATTCCTATATAAATTATATAATGGAGTTGGTATAGGAAGAGGATTATCATTGAGAGAGAAATAGAGAAATAGAGAGAGAGAGAAAAAAGTTGGAGGAAGGAGAGCAGTGCATAAGCCACTCTTGTTGATTTCAACTATTTTAAAGATAGAGAATATTGCTACTCCTTCTAACCCGCAGACATTCGATAGCTTTGAGTTTTTCCACTTTCTCTCTCTCTCTCTCTCTCTCTCTCTCTCTCTCTCTCTTAGAATTTATAGTAGGAAATAACTTGAGTAAAGAGAAAGAAATGGGTTGCTGTCGTTACGCGCAGCAGCTATGAAGCCCATGGAAATGATATATGTGATGGTGGATGGGATAGGATTTCCTCTATATCCTCCATACTTTTACTTTGTCTAACTTCTGCCCTTACATAAGTAATTACTTGTGTTTGCTATCCTTTTAGCTCCACTTGTATAATTACGCCCTCCCTATACGCCTATGTGTCTCTACTCTCACCATTTTTCCTATCTGTAACCGCCTATACAAACATTAGCTACATATTTAGTACGTCATTACAGAGAGTCCTGACTTTCACTCACTTTTACATACACAGAGAGAGAGAGAGAGATACTTTTATGCATTCCATACCATCATCATCCATTAATACACTTTACCTCCTCCGGTCCATTAGTAGCATAGAGCACATGCCCCTTTTATTTATAAATACACATATATGTACGTAGCATGTGTACATAGGTAAATCCCACTCCCGGGGATATACATTTCCCTTGGAATGTATGAGGAGGGAGCGGACGTAGAATGTGTTTTACTTTTATAGTAGGAGACTATTTTAGAAAACACCACAACTTTCCCTTGATTTTATATGGAAATAAGGGGGGAAAGTTGTAAAAGGTCGGGATATGAGCCCTTGATCAAAAAGCTGGGCTTTTATAGGAGAGAGGGAGAGAGAGAGAGAGAAAGTGCTAGGGAATGAGTTTTTGGGAAAGAAATGAAATGGAAAGGAATTTTTCCGAGGCATTTTCTATATACTGGAAGACATACCAAGCTATGGCTCTATAAAGGCACGTGACTTTTCTATAGGTAGTGAGAGTATCTAAGGGGAAATGAGAAGGAGGAGGTGTGTTGTAGGAACGGAAATACAATGTAGTTGGAATGGATGGAATGACTCGAATTTCTGAGCAAAAACACCAATAATTGTCCTATCAACTGGTTCCTTCGTAATCCTCCTCTTTAGGTTTACCGGACTCGAAAATTCCCTTCATTTTTACGTCCATCACGTACATCTAAAAAAAACTATGTATATAGAGCATCCAGCAAATGTAACATAAATTGTATAGTGAATACAGTGTAGGAATAGTGTGAGATTTTTTTTAGTCTAACATTTTTGTCTCTCTCTACAATTTACATCCTACTCATTTGTCAATCTCGGGAGTTTCAATCTCCATAAAAACCAAGGCACCGAATTTTTACGATCCATTTGCTTGTAATTGAGTTTCCTCTCCTGACCTTCAATCTTTCCCAGCTATCAGCAAGTACTCTTGAGGCAAGGAACCTTGACTTTATTCCTTTTTTAAAGTTATGGCTCTCACAAAGATTTAACTGTAGTCACACTCTTCATGGTTTATGACAGCAGTAGTGGAAGGGATTTAATGTAAGAATAAACTCTCAAAAGCGAGACAATTACGGGTGAGAAAAATTTATACGAAAACACCATTTTTTTAAACAGCCCTTTCCACATGAGAGAGAAATTGACTTATACAAAGTACTAAAACTTTAAGCACATTATTTTAGCTCACAATTACTCCATACGTGGGAGCAAGTGCATTTTCCTATAAAATCCCTGAGAGTAAGGGGGAAAGCAGGGGAGAGAAAGTTTCTCAAGGAATGCTCTGTATTAGATAATTTAGCCGCTAATAATAACAATTGAGCTATTTTTAGCACGGGATCCTTCCATAAGTCAGCATTAGAAGTGATAAAATGTACTTACTCCTGGTCACTTTCTCCCATTCCAAGAACATTACAGGAGCTTTGTATTTGATTGCCCATGTATTTTCCTATGCTAGCCCTTTCCTTCCCTACTACTACAAAAAAGGAACAGGGTTGAACAACATGGAGCAACACCATTTCAAATATATACACTTAACCATGTAGTAACTACACTAAAGGGAAAGGTATGATGAGGAAATCTGTGGTACGAGATGTGAATACAATTTTAGATTTCTTTCAGACTTTCTCCCTTTTGATATCCTCCTCCTCCTCCTCCTCCTCCTCCTTTCTAACAATCCTCTTCCATAAGCTTATGTCTTATTACTTTCTCCCTCCATCCTGGAACGTTATGAACGTAGTACGTGAAGGTAGGCTTATATTAAGCCTATATGTTAAATGGTGAAAGCAGGTATAAGGATTTGTAACATAATGCAATTTATAGAGAGAGAGAGAGAAAATATTGCATGGAGTTATAAAAGCAGTAAACCGTACATAAATGTATTTATTTTAGAAGAATGCCCAACCTTTGCATTTTAGTATGCACCAAACATCCGAGCCGTGGATTGATCCATGGAAACACATGGAGTTACTTCACATGAAAAATTTCACTTTGCACTATGTACAGATTTACATGTAGAGGGAGTAGTATGGGGGGCATACCTATTTTTACATACACAGGGTAAGCTCTACAATACATAATGTATGGATGACAAAATCTAGGATAGGTTTTTTTGCCTAGGCTGCTGCTATGGGGTGCTTCAGTTAAAAATAATAATACGAGGGGACTCAGAACAGAGCTTTAGTTGAATTTCTAAAGTCATTGAAGCTTTTGACGGTTCTTGGAGAAATGTATAGGCATATAAAATCGGAGGAATAAAACCATAGGGCTTGACACATAAACGGACGGGTAACATCGGCAAGTCATTTTTCCTTCTCCCTTCCTATACAGACTTGAACATTGGAGAAAAAGTTGTTAGAGGAAATGGATGCGAGTCTCGGAAACTTAATTTCTTTTTTATACCACGGTACTTCCAACTTGTCCCTACAATTTTCTAGTCCCAACATCTAATTTAATGACGCTAGTATAGTCATTTCATTTGGAGGACGCAACATCTCTAAATAGCCCCTCACACTCTCACCCTACTTTCTCCTATCTCGGAACATCAAATTTATCTGGGAAAGCTGTGAGAGGAGCTTAAATGATAACATTTTTTAAATCTTCGTGTTTTTCATCTGATTTGGGCATAGAAATATTTACATTATTTGGACACACAATGATGTATTAAGAAAAGTGTGTAAATTGAAAGAACATTATTGATGATGGTAGATTGGGAAAAAAGGAGGTAACAAATGTTTTTAAGAAAATATTATTAGAAATAAGTGTGAGAAAGCATGACAAAGTGGAAATTCAATGAGATGTCAAAAAATTGAGTTGGTTCAATAAAAATTCTAAATTGAAATTTTTTCACTGTCCCTGAAGTTATGTTGTTGTAAGTTATTAAGACTTATTGCTTGTATATATTTTGTTCAAGTGGATTTCCTAGCATATAAGAAAAGTTATAAAAAAGGCGTTAGCGTTCGCAATGGATGTGTTGTAAAAATATAGTGAAGAGAGAGAGAGAGAGAGAAAAAAAAACAAGTGAAGCATTATTTTTCCACCTCGGCAACAATGACATTGATTTATGAGATGAAGTTCCTCGTATTAAATATATCATTTGTCTGGTTGGTGTCAACCAACATGTGTGAATTTATACAGCAGATGCTCTCCCTACCATCCTCCCTCATGACAGTTACATACCACAGAACACATAACAACAAAATTACAAAACGTTTCAATTATTGTTACTTTCTCTTCCTGTCTTTTTCCGCATCACTATCATCCTTTTATTTGCTTGGATACTACGCTATACACTTGAAACATTACTCATTCCCAACATTCTCCATGGTCTTCGTCTCCCTCGATCTCTCTCTCCCCTCCTCTCATCCCTTGACAAGAGACATTTTCTGGATCCAATCCAACTAAAAATCAACTACCATTCCAAAAAAATCCGCTTTCAATCGCTTACTTCCCGCCCTGCTTTGTCTTACCTTTGGGACACATTTTCAACACAATTCATTTCATTTCTTTGTGATATTATCAAAATGTGTGTATTCCTACGAGAAATACCTTTTGTGACAAAAAATATCATTTTATAATGAAATTCTAAAATCCCATAAATAATCCTCCTTTTGGTGAAAGTCCATGGTGAAAGTCCATAGTGAAAGTCCATGGTGAAACTGCATGGTGAAAGTGCATGGTGAAAGTGCATGGTGAAAGTGCATGGTGAAAGTGCATGGTGAAAGTGCATGGTGAAAGTTCATGGAGAAAGTCCATGGAGAAAGTCCTCGTTGAAAGCACAAGACAAAATGACATTTTATTTCTAAAAAAAGTACATATTTATACGATTTTCAAAAACACGGGTAAGATTCTTGAAAAATCTTCAAATCACGTCAAAGAGCGCTAAAACTCCTTTGATGATTTGATGATGCAGAGAAAGTAAACAAGTCTATTTAAATAAACCAAAGGGAATGATGCGTCCCACTAATGCAATGAGAAAATAATGTATGTATCGAGTCAATGCAAACAATTGGATATTCAAAATAGTTGAGTATTTAATCACATCTCCAAGTGATCCTTTACATTTTCATAGGAAACATTTTCTACAAATAAACGTTATTCCCTCTCAATCTCAATGGAGAGACTACGTATATATCTTTCTATTGTTAAGTACCACATAAAAAGGCCCTTGAAAAAGGTTAGAAATATCCTTGAATTTAAAAGGATATTTTACCATATATAGTTACGAGGTTTAGGAAATACTCAAATATTTTCCCCCAACTGAATTTTCTCCATAATTCATATAGCTCAAAAGAGAGAGAAAGAGATATACCAAACTACTTCTTCTTCCTCACTTGAGCCCTCCCAACCACATGGATAAACTTTCACTACTACTACTACTATAAATACAAGCGGGAAGGAAAATTCTAAATATCCTCTCAACTACATCTAAAAGCTCATCCAAAACATGTCCCTGGATCCCCACATAAATCATAGGGAATTTGATGACACTTTTTTTCACAAAAGAGAAAGTTCCCTTTCTCTTCCAACCTCCTCCTTCATCTTGACATGAGCACACTAAAAAAGTCTCTTTCAAAATGTCTTTCAAATTTCTCCAATAAATACAAACTTTTTACAAATAATAATTATCATTAAAAATTTTACACATTGAAGCAAAAAATTTGAAATAACCACACATTTTAAAAAATCCATTGACCATAAAAAGGTTTTCTTCAGTGAAAAATCTCACTTCATAGAAGACCAACGACTTTTTAAAGGAATATCTCATAGGAAAAGGTAGGGGGATTTCAACCTGAGTTTATATTTTGATAATTATTGGAATCTCCATTTAACGCAGTGACTCACTCCCTCATCACAGCTCTCCCTCCAACGCTCTAATGAATCAAGTGCTTGTTCAAGCATAGGAGCAACTCTATAAAACTTGTATATGAATTCAGCACTACAATTATTATACATACATTATGTATGTATCTCTGTATGTACAAGAGCAATTTCAAAACCAGATGATTCCAGTACATGGGAAATAGTAGGGAGAGACAGTAAAATGACTTTCTATTCACTCACTTCTCCTCCTCCTCCTCCTCCTCCTCCATATTAACTCAAGGGAGAGAAACTAACAAGTGTTAATTAATTACCATTCCAAGCAACTATGGAGTTGGATCACTTGTCTCTCACAAGTGTCTCTCTTTCCAATCTACTCCTCCAATTTTAAAGAGTCCCCACTCAAGAAATTTTCTCATCTCCCACTTTCTCCACTTTTCCTCCTCTCTCAACTTTTTTTCTAACCTTTCGTGTTATTTCTGAGAAATTACTTCACTTTTACTATTCCCTCTCGTAATACATTCAATATATTCTATACACTCTCAAGGGCCCACTTCAAAACTATCAAACTCACAAAAAAACTCTCGTAAAATTTTTATACAAATCTCTTTTATTACAAAGTTTTCAACTTTTGTCTCCTTTCAAATATATTCTAAAATACTTGCAAGGGAAATATTTTACATCAATTTATATCACCATCAATGGACATAAAAAAAATCAAAGAAATCCATTTGAAATATGCTTCTTTTTAAAAAAAAATCCTTTATTTTCAATCCATTCTTCCATACATTTTCAATGTATTTTTCATCAATGATAAAAATGGCAAAATACACTTGAATAAAATTTTCGAGAGCTATACCGGCTTTTTGCAAATTATTCTATACAAAGATCATATTGAAAATCCAAAGAGAGGGAAAGTACAGACTTGTAAAATTCCCTATTAAATTTCAGGATGAGCTCCGTTGTAGACAATTATTATGTATTTGTTTGGAATTAAATGAGAAAATATATAAGAGAGCTTTTCATTTCTCTATCCTTTATTTTTATGGACTATTATTCCGAGCCACTTCATTTCCCTAAAGGAGAAAGAAAGTCCTCTGTAATTTACTCTTCTGCCCCTACAAAAAAACCTATAATTTGACAAACACAGGGGGGAAAGTAACAAAAGTGTAAAAATGGTCATTTTCATCCTCACAAAATACATGGGATTTCCAAGTCTCTCTCTCTCATAATTCCTTTCGAGAGAGGAGAAATACTATTTAATGGGGGAGAAAGTCGATGGAGATAGGAGAAAAGGGGATGACAATAAAAGTTACAAATTATAGTAGAATACTGCTCCGAGTAGAGTCGTTACAACTGACTCTCAAGTCAAGGATTTTAACTTGACTAAGCAGAAATTGCCAACCTGTTTCTATGCTCCCATTTCCTTTATTTTTAATGTGGTTTTTATATATTTATATTTCATTCCTAGCCTGGAAAAACAAAAAAATTCTCTTTCTTTTAGTTCCAATTTTCTCTCTAAAATTTTTTACAACTTTTTCCATACAGTGTGCGTTACTTACATAGTAAGTTGTTTTCCAATCGGAGGGAGGGGAGAAAAAGCGGAAAGTCAGGGAAATTATATTGTTGTAATAAAATGTTATTGGACTTTCTCCCTACAAAGGTACATGTTTGTAGGATAAGGGAAACATAAGGTAACTTAAGAGTTGAACATACATAGGAAATTAAAGCAGAGTTTCAATTTTTCCAAACTACTTTTTACAACTACTTACTTCATTATCGTAGGGAGACATACAGGAAATTGGAGAAACTTTCCACATAGAGCCACTCCAAGGAAAATTTTTATAATGGGCATTTTATGATTATTCCCACCTACACGCTTTCCCTCCTATAAATAATCCTATTCTTGAACTCGACTGTTTTCTTCTCTATCATAAAATTTGTAGCCAAGTACCATAACATGAGGGACATTATACCTGAGGATGTTGTTGACAGCGGGGGAAAATTAAGTGAAAGCACATTTGACCCACGTCTCTTCGCATAGAAATTTACACTACTTTCTCCTTTTTTCCAAATTCAACGTTTGGAAAGGGGACATAATAGGGGAAAAGAAAACAAATAAATATGCATTTGATACACTAGGATAATCTAATGGATATGGAAAGCTATACTTGAAAGAGAGAAAGCAGTGTTTTGTGCCTGAGGAATGAGAATTTCTTCTATGAATTTAAACTCATTTGTTTTTATCATTGGTTTTTATTGGAAAATTAGAGAAACTTCCCCTCCTCTCTCTTTAAAAAAACTCCTCTCTTCTACTTTTCTACTTTAATTTGTAATGATTTTTTATAGCATTGTTCAAATCAGAACTAATCATAAAAACAAAGGAAGATTATACATTTGTTTGGAACATAATCAGATATATGAGGAAAAACCGAGCAAAACTGGGATTGGGCTGGGTGAAAGCAGGAGAAAGTATGGGAAACGTTGGAGAAAGCATGGAGAAAGTTGGATTGAAAGTAAATTTAGTGATTCATAAAAATAAATCTATGGATGTCAGAAATACTTGAATAGCTCCTGAGCACAATACTAAAAAATGACATTATGCTAAAAGGTTTATACAAACAACAAGCTATAAATGAAGAAAGTGAAAGTGGTCATGGAATGTATTTGAATAAAATCAAGTTCGAGTGGGAAGACTACGGAAAAACAATTGCCAAATTCTTTTGTTTACTTTCCACGTACCAAAAGAACAAGTTAAAAGTCAAGAAAACATAAACCACACGTTTTAGCTTTTGTAAAAGAGTTCCTCTCTCTCTCTCTCGCTCTGATAAAGAAAGTAGAGAGAGAAAAAAACCATAAGATAAAGTAAGGTGAAAGTAAGAGACAGTGTGATAAGGGAAAGCAACAGGGACTAAGTTTTTTTCTCGGAGAAGAAAAATGCATGGGAAAAGACTTAGTGGAACTTAAAGAAATAAACTAGAGAGAAAATACCTATCTGCCAGCTTTGCTCAATGTTTCATGGAACATTGGAAAGAGCACGAATAAAAATAAAGGGAGCGAAAAAAAACCCGAGTGAAAAAAAAATACACTGGAGGAAAAAAAGAAGGACTGGTAAAAGGAACACTACTTACTTTGTAGTCTCCAAATTTTTATCCACAAAACATTCCTCCTTACACTTTTTCCCTTCTCTAACCTTTGTATCCTTCCCCAGCCCCACCACATCCCAATCCTCTAATGCTACACATACAAATTCATCCACTAATCTTTTAGTCTAACCCATCGCACACACCTTTTCCCACACGGTCAAACTACATATTTTCCCTCTCCATCCAGCTCCACATATAAATGTCAATGGCACATACACAATACGTACTCGTACGTCACCATAAAATCTCCCGTGTCCGTAAACCAATGGCTTGAAACTTCCTAGCCCCACTTTCTCCACTTTCCCATCACTTTCCCCCCACTTTCCCTCTCCACATAGACCTTCAAAAGTAGCTTAAAAAGTTTCATTTCCACCTCTTACATGTCTTCTCCTAAATGCAAGCCCATGATATTGTATTCATCACCAATGCTCTAACCTTAAGTATCAATATTACATTGAAACGTACGTGGCTTCACATAACACCTAAAAAATATTATACAAGTTCCTTTTGAGTGGTTCAAAAGTCTTTACGGAGAAAGAGAGGAAGGGTGAAAGTAAGAGAAAGCAGTCAATCACATCATCAGAAATGGATGAGAAAGTGAATGGAGGTTAAGGGGAGGAGAGAGAAAGTCCTATGAAAGTGAAAGTGGCTTTCTCCTTACTTTGCATAAGCTCTCTCTCTCTCTCCCCAATACAATCTCCAAATTTCTATCTCAATAGAAACCCAGCTCCGTAACTGATTGCATAAAGGTAAGTTCTAAGAAGACTTGGAGACTTTCTCCTTATCCGTTTAAAAATAAAAGTTGCACTCAAAACATAGGAAAATCTCATTTTAAAAGGGAAGCAACGCTCTCCTCCCTATTGACTTTCTCCCTTCCTCTATAAATACAGTAAAAACTCTTTAAGACGGTCTCTCAGGGGGATCTTTATTTTGGCCGTCTTAACGTATGACCGTCTTAC
>JAQFXU010005170.1:0-12094 GCA_034693705.1 Spatulosminthurus flaviceps | reverse complement strand
AAAAGGCGCTATAATTTTGTTTTTCCCATAACGTTACGAAAATTATAGCGCCTTTTGGACTTTACCCGACGATATAAAGTATATAAATCAACATTTGTTAAGCTTTTACCAAACATTATATTAATTTGTTCAAATATTTCGACTGTCTATTGATTTCCGGGAATACGGTGATTTATTAGAGTTGCCGGAAACAAAAGTATTGAAAATGCAGAGAAAGTATAGTGAAAGTAAGATCAAAGTAATAACGTGCTCACAGCAAGAGAAATTCTAGTGATGCAAGAGAAAGTCTGGTGAAAGTAAGAGAAAGTCAAGGGAAAGTAGGAGAAAGTCAAGGGAAAGTAGGAGAAAGTCAAGTGAAAGTAAGAGAAAGTCAAGTGAAAGCAAGAGAAAGTGTGGAGAAAGTAAGAGGAAGTCTGAAGGAAGCTCAGTGAAAGCAACAAAAGGCAAGGGGAAGTCACAGAAATCCTTCAAATGAGGGAAAACATGATAGAAGCAAAACCAGCTAAAGAAAAGTAATAGAAAATCCTTTAAATAGAGAGAGAGAAAACGTAGTGAAAGGAAGATGAAAGCCGGTGAAGATAAGAGAAAGAAAGCAACGTAGAAGTTGAATTTAGTAATTATTTGTGAAAGTGAGAAACAATTTGTAGCAATTATTTTAGTTGAGAATACTCAAGTTCCAAGCCTATCCTTGCGGTTGATATCACTTACAAATATTCCTCCACCCTACTCTCAAGTCCACTAAAAAGGAACTTTTTGTCTGCAGAGTTGTGTACAACTTCGACGGAATGTGAAAGCAGTTATAACAACTTGTCTCATCCTTGGGACCTACATAATCGGCTGGATGCCAGCCATCCTTTGGTACATCCTCGTTTGTGAAGATTGCGTGTTTCACATTGCCAACGTAAGTTTTTTTAGCACTTCATTTGAGTTTTCCATCCTATTCAAGGAGAGACCCTGCACCATGAACCTCATGAGCTTTCTAAGAAAAGGCTTACCTATTTATGTATGTACACTCATTATTATATATGTAATGGCTCACACAGATACCTTTTGAAGTGAAAATCCCCGTGAACATTGTCATCAACATTTTAGTTATCCTCAAAGCAGTCGTAGATCCCATTATATATGCTCTGCGAATGACCGACATTCAGGTAAGAACAATTCTGTACCATGTAATTTATTTTTTCCCTTCTCATACCTCCAGCTGTGAACTGCGTCGAAATGTCCTACAGCGCTTGGACGTACCCCCACGAAGTACCTTCATCCACAACTTGTGTAATCCTCAAGTTGTATAGTGTTGTCCTATAGATTTTTTCCCCAGTAGTGATGGAAACTCCCATGATTTGGCGCCGTTCCACCCCGGAAATCCTTCCTATAATTATTTTCCAATGTAAACCCCACGGATGGGGTTCCCTTGGTTAATCCTCCTAAATCCCTTCATTTGTTCTCATTGAAAAGATTTAAATATTTCTAATGAGCTTAATATCCAAGTATTTAATTTGAACAATTAATTTTCTTCTGCATTCAAGAATAAACCTCAAAATTTGTATACGACTTGTCTATTTGAACCTTCTAATTTTTTGATACCTTATTGAAATCAGAGCTGTTCCAACATCAAAATAGAATTTATAGAGCTGAAAATTGCCGATGCATAAATATTGATTGTATGCGAAAAAAAAATTTGTGAGTGTTTTTACATCAAAATGTATGCACCACGCTCTATTATTTGCATGGAAAATAGTACGTGCACATGAAATATTCCGGCTTACCCAATAACGTTTTTGTTGCGGCCGTGCTCAGCATTTTGTGTCCCAACATTTTGCAACTGTCATGTACGGATTTTGTTGTACATTGAACTTTCAACATTCTCTTTTGATGGTAACGACTAGACACTTCCTATTTCCTTGGAATGTTATTAACATACTGGAATTTTCCCCATCTTCGCACTTCCGACGCTTATTTTTGTCATACTTTACATTACGTCATACCCGCCAGGTCCGGATACATACAATCAGAGGCAAAAGCTCTCCTGAAATATGATATGACTTTAATCCTTTGACAAATCCTATCCCCTTGTAATACCTCAAGTCTACTATACAGAATCTCAAGGGGTATGTATATAATTAATCCCTCAGGCATGTAATACCTCCAGACATCAACATGTAAATGCGTACAATTCCATGCGTTCAAATTACATGGTCTTTTACATAACCTTGCTAACTCGTAAAGTATGCCGCAGGGGAAGTTTCGTAATATGTAATTGTATTTTCCAGAGCCAAAGTTAAGGGTTACATAAAAATCATCACATAAATTTTTACCTACACTTCAATAATTTGGGTAAAATGATTTCCGCCAGCAATAACGCGATAAAAATGCAATTTTTGAGCTCCACCTTCTTCACGTACTTGTCACATAAGAAAAATGGATATTTTAGTGTGAGTTTGTAGGAAAATAAATAGTCATTTTTTGCTGGAACAACTCTGATCTAAGATCCGATATTGTACTCGAACCCAATATTAAACTTGACAGATTTCAAAGTGAAGTTTGAAGATTAACCACAGCCCACTCTCTCTCTCTCTCTCTCTATGTTTTAAAGTTACATGCGTAGGAATAAATTTGTTCAAATTACGTGAGAAAAGTCTGTAAATATTTATTTTCTTTGTTTTGACTGTTACTTCTATGTAGTTGGCCCTCAAGAAAATGCGCTACAACTTTTTTTTATGGGTGTTTGAAGCCTGCGCCTCACCCTGGTCACCTCCGAAGACTTCCATGGAAGTGTAAGAGCCCATTTTTTTGAATTGTAATGTAATCGAGGGAAAATATTGTTTTCGAATTTAATAAATAATTTTTCTCTCCACAGATCAGTTGGCTTCACTAAATCAATGCGACTGTCCAGCAGGAGATCCAGCTCACGTTCCAATGTCTAAATTCTTGAATTAATTTCCCCTGCCATTTTATACATAATCTTCAAAAATTGGCACTTCTACAACCTTCAA
Organism: Spatulosminthurus flaviceps; assembly: GCA_034693705.1. Classification (NCBI taxonomy): domain Eukaryota; kingdom Metazoa; phylum Arthropoda; class Collembola; order Symphypleona; family Sminthuridae; genus Spatulosminthurus; species Spatulosminthurus flaviceps. The sequence continues at coordinate 9,098 of JAQFXU010005170.1, read as the reverse complement.
ATAGTGTTTACAATGTCTGTGAGAATTACTTTTAAATAATCGTATAAAGGATTTTCCTACAAATTCATATACATACATTATTGTAAGGAGAAAGCAGAGTGAAAGCAGAGTGAAAGCAGAGTGAAATTTTAGCTTTTTCAAAGTAAGCCAAAATGTCAACAGAGCTCATGTATCTAATTTAGCACCCACGTATAGACAGTCTATATGTACATGTACATTTTAAATACAAGTGGGAATCCTTCCCTACCGCAAATGTTTTCCTAAACCCACCTAAATGACATAGCTCTATTTTAACGGGATTTATAAATAGTAAATGGGGGAAACAAAAACGCTCCTTTCCCCACTGAGATTAGTCCTTTAATGAAGAGTAAATATTTTTCCAATGAGTACCTACATAATACCTTCCTCTACGTACCTGGACTCTACATATTTCTTTCTCTCTCTCTCTCTCCTCAAATCCTCAACAATCTACATATCTAAAAGTTCACATGCTCCTCATTTACTTTCATTTGTAGAAGTCGGCAATGTTTATTTTCCCTATGTAAATATCTGGGACAAATGAATGTCGTCTAGAGAACTTGATCCTTTAAAATCCAGTCATTTGAATCTCCATATATGTTTCCACAATCTAAAATAATTACTATTTAGATTAGATGAGAAAAATAAAAAGTGGACTAGAATTCAAGGATCGGGAATATTTTCTAATTACTTCAAGTCATACGTTTCTTTCTTAACCGCCCATATAGTGTTGTATTACTCACGTGCGTTCTTTGAACGTAGAAATGTACCTTGACAATTATTATTTTTAAGGGAATTATTATCATTGTAGTAAATATCTTAGAGGTAAAAATCCATCTATTTTTTCCTAGCCCTAAATAATAATATTTATGTACCTCTGAAATTGTGAGAAGTTACGAGAGTATGTTAAAGTAAACTAAAGATAAGAAAACTAATCCTATATTTCTTGAAAACAAAAATCCTATTTTTCTTGAAAACAAAAGCTCTTGAAAACCTTCTAGTCATTTTTCTCGTGGGGAAAAAATGCTGTCTGTCTAAAGATATATTTTCCCCTCCTATAGTCAGGTACACAGTATAAATTGTCATTATACACGAAAGCATTTTTAACAATAATACATGGTTTTTTTTAGCGTGTGGTAAAGCATCAACGAATCTCCAAATGATTGATGTCACACGTAACTCCCTCTCGTTCCTCATAACTTTTCTAATTTCCGCCCCTGGAATTTTCTCTTATCGAGAGCAAACTCTCTGATTTTTTTCAACACAGGAGCTGTAATATTTTACAGACGGTAGTTCTTGTTATCCAATCGTATTCTATGGATTTGAGTATTTTTCCAATCATGACATGACAAGGCCTATATACATATATGTATATGTGTATGAGTTAAGCTATGATGTAACCATGCTGTCTATAATTTATCCCAAGTGGATTTTTCTCCTTCGATGTTTTACTATAACTATATATTAATAATGAGTATGTACCTGGGTTGAATCATGTCTACTATAGGATATTTATATTGTAGCTACATACATACTTAAAAAAAGAGTATAGGATAATAATTACGGAGACATGAATTGTCATCATTTTATATAACGAGTATGTGTGTACTCTGAATGTGATGAATATTGTCATACTCGAAGATTTTGTAATAGCATTAAACTTTTGTAATTTAAACTCCTACGTGGGACATTGAACTTAAAGGGAAGGAAAGACTTTACACAGGGTCAGTAACAGTTGGAATTGACGAATTAAATAATAATAATTATTATAATAAAAACTATTGTAATTGTTGTTACTATTATTATTAATGTTTACGTCTATAGATGATAATAATAATTATGTATTATTGTTCAGTGTCGCAATGGAAGTCCCAAGTCGCATAAATGTACATAAAATTATATCAAGGATAACATTTAAATTATTACCATCAAGTCAATAAATGTTGTAATGAATTTTAAATTCCCATTTGAAATTACGCTGTTTTTGGAGAGATTTACCTTTTTTTACACAAAAACCATGATTTTTTAGAATAAGGGAACATTCTGGGACGGATGTAAAAACTTTGACACGTATCGCATCTTTTGAGTTGAGGAAGGGATATCATACCATTCACCTTCACCTCGTAGTGCATTTATAGTGGGAACTCGTAGTAATCTCAAACTAATCTGAAAATGCATATCAATCCCAAAGTTTTGGCTCCTTTACTTTGCATTAATAAATTACAAATGTTAATCCTATACAGGAAATGGGAAAATTGTCTCTCAGCTTCAATTTTCCTATAGTATGGGAAAATACAATTTTACAACTATTTAAATAAACCAAGTAAAGAGAAAATGGGAACTTTAAAAACTTTTATATGTAGCTTGTTTTGTTCCCACAAATCCATCAGCACTTTTGCTGCAACAAAAACAAAGTAATTCTAATAAAATGAAATTCCCCTGATCCCCCCTCAAGTGCAACGGGATTTCATTTTTCTTACTTTTCTCCCTCCAGTGATGTTATTATCGTGTGTGAAAATAAAACTTTTTTTGTAAATAATGTAAATCTATACAAAAGTAAAAAAAAAAGTTTTTTTTCTTTTTATTATTTTAAAAAAAGTTTTCTAATATTTTTACAACAATAATCACTGTATACTTTTTTTTCATACTTCTTGCTCTTCTTGATGAAGCAAGTTCATATTTTTAAATTGTGAGTGAATAATTTATAAAGCACGTTTCTCAATAATGCTAAAAATGGAAGGTAAATGAGAGAGATGGAGATGGCTGAATTTACATAAAAAACGGAAGAGATCTTTTATCATTTATCTTATCAGACCAGAGTCAATTATTGAATTGACTTGGTCAAAGAGGAAGAAGAGGAGGTGGAAAGATTTTTTGTCAATTTTTTTTTATTTGAGGATTTTTAGAGAGTGCTGTGTATGGAAGTGACAAGCCTTTTTTTGTACATAAGTTAATAAACTCCCCTAATATTTTTTTAAAGGCTTCAATCAATTCCATCGAAAGTTATAAGAATTACACACATGTGAAATTACCATACTTTTTTAAATACTTTTAAAATCTATCGATAATTTAATAAAATGAGTGAGAAATTATCCATGCAAGTGACTCGTCAGCGACATCGTACGGCTGTGGCAAAGAAAACTAAACATAAAATCCCTCAGACGGCAGGCTGTGTTTCCTCCTACGAAGGATGGTTCAATTCTGGATGCTTGAATCCTCTTGTATCCTCCTCATCCGCACGTAATAGAGATAGAGACAGAGATCATCAGCAGCATCATCATCATCAAAATCATCATCTTCTCCCAGATCATAACTCCGACTCTTTCCTATGTTTACTTATGGACGAGTCTTTCCCCACAGATTGTAAAAAATTATGCTCCTCCTCAAGTATCCTGGACTGTAGTGGACAGCCCAAGCCATTACGAAGGAGACAACGGACAGTGACAAGAAGAAATGAGAATTCTTCTTCTTGGATCCCACCCTCAACCTCACCCAATACTTTCACATGCTCCTTCCCTAACATTGATGATCTCTTCCCAAAAGAGATCCCAACTTCAGCCATGACTCAACAACATTCAAGGACCCCTCGAAGGATGAAGACTCACAAGTCTCGACTGTCCACGGCAATCTATAGAGATGAGAGTAAACCTTTTAGTATGGAGAATAATCATACTACTAGGCGGAGTGGAGCTAAGCTAAGTTTTAGTAGAAGTACGGAAGAGGGGATTTTAAGGAGTGAGGCAATTCAACTCATCTCTGGTCCCTCCAAATACAATTCATTTTTTTCCAAGGGACTTCAACAAACAAGTGTGGCCCAGAAATTACCACCCATTTATCAAAAACCATCGAATATTTCACAAGTGAGTTGGTCCCCTTTCCACAAATCCTTTGAGCCCGTCCCACGGCCCTCTCACAAATTATCCGAAACCTCCATCACGGCAGGTCCAAGCTCTTTGAAAAAGATGGCGCAACATGTTTCCTTCTCCGATACAAATCTTCTTCATCCAACTAAAGCTAAAAAACATGGTAAAGCCCAAGGAGTTCCATTCTGGCCACTTCCTCCTCCCCACAAAAAATGTGATTTAGAGCTTTTAAGACCTCTGATTTTTTGGTTTTGGGGAAATTTCCAAACTAACTTTTCAAATTCACAAGGTACACAACTATTCTTCCTATTTTTAGCATGTCAAATAGTAAAAAGATACATTTGTGCATACTATAAGTGTGAAAATGTATGCATCACAATTCCCGTATTTTACAAAGTATTGTTAAGGTGGGCATAAAATTATCCTCGAAATAGTCAGGAGCGGGACAATAGACGCGTGAGAAATTGTACGAGAAAATGTATTATTTTTATAAAAATTTCAAAGATTCAAAAATTTTCCGGTTTTAATTTCTTCTATTGCTTTGGATTCGTATCCAATTTTCCTCCATGATGCGGATTATTGTTGATTACTACACATTGCCAGATCAGCTTTTTCCTATTTACCCAATGCTTACAACAGCCCTCCAGAAAAATCTTCAAAACTTATCCTGTGAGATTTGAGGAAGACTGCGCGAATTATTAGTATTGTTTTATGAATGGTGTAGCTTGTGTAATTTTAAAGTTGAAAAAATTAGACGAGACTGGAGATCTGTAGTTGGTGGTAATTAATGGGGATTGGGTGTGTGGAGGCATTGTTTTTACTCATTACTAATTATGTTGATTTCATACCAGGGAGGGCGGCCATTTTAAATTCTTATTATTATGAATAGCGTTCCGTTATGAAGACTCGTAATTTTAATTACAAAGCTTATTGATGGGAATTATAGGGGCCAGCATTAGGGGCGTAGCTTAGAAGCGATGGTGTACAGGAATGATGAGGCTGTCGTCCTGCCTTTGGGAATCTGAAATGAAAATTACTTGGGGAAAAAACGCCACATTTTTTCTGGTATAGATTATATCAAAGTCCACATCCTCCACTTACTTGACCTTTGGCTCATATGTCATCTCATAAAATTAAGAATTGCCACACTGAAACACGGATGAATATTGAAAGGTGAATGGAGGCGCCATCTCTGGAGCCTCAGATTGAGAACTGAAACTTGGTGTCAAAATTTAGGGAGAGATGAAGCATGGGTAGAACAATTATGGAGGGGGTGCGAATTTCGAACAGAATCCCCTCCTATGTGATGTTTGCAAATCGAGCTCAACGTCCAATAGTGGTAAACAAGCAAAAGACATTTTCCAAAAGTAAATTTTTCTCACCACTTTGAATTTTCTTCTCTATCATTTGCTACACACATGGTAACTAAAAAACCCAAACCCCCAAAAGATCTCACATATCATAATTTCTAGAAACAATTTGGCACAACAATTCGCATTCTAGGGTGGAAATTTCAGGGCTCAACATCTCCACACAATTATTATGTCGTATCGCGTGTACTTCTGCATATACATTAAGTCCTTAAGTGGGAGATACTCTTCATAAAATGCTCGTTTGCTATAAAATATGTATTAATTTTTGTAGACAAATACAAAATTTGGTAAAGTTTCAAAAAAATGAAGATTTTGATGCAGAATATTGCCGAAGAAAATTAAATCCAATCTGATCGTATTTTACCCATACTTTTATCCACCGCTACAGTCAGCAAAAGAAAGTCACCGGATTTTGGCTTTTTTGAGGGGGTTCCCTCAAGAATCACATGAAATCCCTTTTTATGGGGCTCATCCCCTGTATCTAAAAATAAAAAATAAATAAAAAAGGTAAAATACGGGCATTTAATTTCACACGTTGTTTTTTGCGACTTAAAAGTTTTAAAAGTGCTAGGACTTTTAAAAATTCTCATATCTGTTATTCCTGTAGGGGAACCCGAAAATTCCTGTAGGCAAAAATTGTGAAGGCATACAGTAAATGTACAAAGCCTGTGTAAACGGTAAGTGGTGATCCAAAGTGGTGACAAAAATTAACATTGGCAATATTCCTATTGCTATAAACTCTTTCCCAATACCCACTATTTCCAGCCATCAAGTACTAGGGAAGGGGTCCCTCCTATACTCTGGGGGGATTATTTCATCCTTCCATACTATTATTTCAATGAATTAAATTCCCATGTTTTATCATAAACTACAAGAATAAAGTCCACTCTTACTATCCATCCCACCCCACACGGAGAGCTACACTCTCAGAATTTCTTTCTTTGGGAAAATTCCCCATTAGAAATCAGGGCCTCTCAAAAGCTCCAATCACATTTCTCGGTCTAAATTCCACATCCCACATTACCCTTCCCTACTAGAGAACAAACCAAGAAGTAAATTTACTGAAGATCATCATCATAAAGTTAAAAGCTCAAGGAATCATTCCCCATTTTTCGACACCCCCCACAACTCAAATCAAGTCCCCTTTTCATTTGAGCTTAAAAAAGCCCATCATAAGCCTCCAATCTTTGACTATGACTCTCTAAGTAGTACAACAACAATTAGCTCAATCCCAGAAAATATCAAAAGTCAGCCCAGCCTGACCCAGGACCTCATCTCATTTAATTCTCCAAGTACTCAATCCCTTATAAGTCTACCTCCCTCCAATCATCCTCCCTGGATGGATCCTCCCAATCACCTCGGACAAGAAAATTCAGACAATAAATCCACCATCCTCCACAAACCTTACTCTTCCGAAGAAAGTCTCATACTAGAGGATTTAAATCAGCTGGACATTAAAATGGACGTGGTCAATCCAAGTTATTCCAATCTTCGGACCATCACACGCTCCCTAGCTTACCATGACGAGCTCCCTCAACAACTTCATATTGATCCCAAAACATTTACACCTGACAAACTCACACCAAAATATCCTCCACCCAAGGAGGAGGAGGAGGAGAAACACGAACCTACCTACACAATTATCCCTGAAGGACAGGAAACAAAAAGAGCTGCTCAAGAAATAAATAAATACGGAGATCAATACCCTGGAAATCAAGTCCCAGCCAAGGATTACACAACTCTAGAAGAGGATGTCATCTCAATATTAACACAAGACACAAAACCTCTTCAACTTCATCAAAATTTCCCATGTACTAAAGAAGCTACTCGAGAAACTAGGGAAGATAATTCTTCCAACGCTACAACTACAACAACAACAGCAACAACAATTCCTCCGGAAGAAGAGGCTCCAACAGAGCTGGAACTCTTCCCATCCTTTTGCACCGGAGATTGTCATCGGAGCTCCTCAGCCAAACTTGAGTTGGATCCCTTCCGAGCCGTTCGTATCCCAAGCTTTGAACTCATCCCAAACACACTTCAGCCCTCGCCCGTCAATGAGAGGATCCGGGAGGTAAGCAAAATCGAACTGAATTTCCAACTTCATTTAGAGCCAATGTGGAATAGAATTGTTGACACGCATGGGGATTGTCATGGGAATGGCTCCCTCAATCCATCAAATACTCGATTTAATGAAGCCTTCAAAAATTGTCTCATCCCTGACATGCTCCCCTCAACCACGAACATTCCTCGAGATTCACTTAATATTATGAAGCAAGCTGGAGATTTCTTAACCGCTTACCGCAAACCCGGCTCATCATCCTTTGTTGAAAAACTTCCACAATTTGCTGCTTATTATGACCTCATCCATGAAAACCAGCCACCATCAATTCAATGTATAGTAAATCCTTTCATTTTTTACCATTTCCACATTTTTTCTCACCTTTCATTTTTTTTATATCAAGCCCTTTTTTCTTTTTTAAATGAAAAACATATTACTTTTTTTCTCATTTAGATTCCAATCCTATTCCAACTCTTCCCCTCTCACCGTCAACATCAAACAGCTCGAGTGTCACAATTCAGTCTTTCCGGTCACAAAAAAATATTTGTAGGTGTAACTTGAGAGGATTTGGTCGTTGCATGTCATTTTGTCGGAGGAATTTTTCTCTCAGGAAAACATCATTCTCAAGTAGATTCCGCTTCTTATTTCCACGTTGCTCTCAAACCCGTCATCATCATCGTCATGGAAGTCAAATTCCTCACAAGTCCTGAGCCCTTTCGAGCTACTTTCCTTCTCTATACATTAAACTAAGAGCAAAAAACCATTCATGTTGGTAATTTCAAATTGCCATTTGTTTTCTTCCTTGTAATCTGGATTGTGTTTATTCTCTCATATTACAATAAATGTAACAATAATAATAGAAATTGTTATTCTAAGGAAATTCTAATAATAATTTCTATAAATGGGATTTTTTTTACCATGCTATGTGACTTTTCAATGGAAAAAATGAAATTTCAAATGAAATTCGGGAAAAAGTTGTGATAATTTTATGGATTTGTCCAACATTTTTTTTCACTGGATTTTTTCAAGATTTTTTAAAAAAAGAAAAAAATTGAAATTTCAAATTTTAGGGTACTTTTAACGGGATCCGGACAACTCAACCACAAACTTTTTTAGCCACTGGTTCCAACCAAATATAATTCAGCCAAAAACATTTTTAACCAAAACAAAGTTAACCAAAACTTTTTTAACCAAAACAAAGTTAACCACAAAATTATTTATCCAGATGTACTTTAACCAAAAATAATTCAACCAAATTTATTAAAATTTACAACCATGAAAAATTAGCTTTCATACTCAATAGGAAACCGCTGTTATGTTATCTGCCAGAGTAAGGAGTAAGTATGTAACTAACTGTATGAGTACTGTTTCCAGGCCAATTATGATTTGCATGTCTCAAGTCTCAGATTAGATTACATGACTAACTAACAAGACTCAAGACTGGGGCAATACCTCTGAAAAATAACACTAATTCGACTGCTGTCTCAGTGGCATCACAACTGTCTCAATAATTATTATGCCCCGACTTTTCCCTGTATTAGATTTTTAAGATAATTACAAGTATTTACCTATATAGTATTGTAACTTCGCAACAAAATATTGGAAAGTTTAGTTTAATAGTTACTTATTTTGATTGGTGTTTTTATTGTGTAAAATTATTGTCTGAAAAAAGGTTAATTTAATTAATGGGGTGATAATATTTTGGATGAGTTTAGATACGAAGGATAGTATTTATAGTTGATTTTATTTTTGGATGAGAAATTATTATTGGCTAAAATTACTTTA
>JAQFXU010005169.1:0-12095 GCA_034693705.1 Spatulosminthurus flaviceps | reverse complement strand
TTCTTTGTACCGGGCTCAGGCAGCGAGCCAATAAGCGCAAGCTGACAGAAGCCTACTACACTCACCGTGGGCTTCATTTAGGCTCGCCCACGGAGTGGGCTAGTATTGAAAAACTTCATCCCACGAGTTTCCTTAAATTTTCGCTCAAATTACAAGCTTGTATAAATGAATGTGTGAGTAGGATCCTACCCTTGAAAATCATAAAATTTTAAATCCAATCGATTTACAAGCTCCGAATAAATTTACATCTTTTATGACTTACTACGCCGTACGAAGTACTAAGCGACTTTGTTTTTTGTTGCTTTGGTTCGACGCTAGTTGGACAATTTGTGAACTTTACCGCAGGGAACAGCAAGAAGTTGACACCCCCGTCTTTAGAATCAATCGCAATAATACTGACATTCATGGATGATTTGTTGCTTAAAATAAATCCACTCACAATGAGTAAAATGTGTCTCATAGCTTAATACATAATACTCCTTACGTGGACTTAATGGACAAAGTTTATGGTTTCTTTCTTGACTTATGTCAGATATTATGTTGATAAATAATTTAATTATATTTAATTGTGGAAGGCTTAATTGTCTTTATCGACAATATATGTAAATCAAAATGGCTGCAAGGACTTGTGTCAAATCGACAACAAACAATTACCTATCTATCTATCTACTTAAAATGAGTGCTCTACATGATAGTCTGTTTTGTTTGCTGGAGTCCAACGCCCACCAAATATTGTTTATATGATTTTTATGCTTCATCTGCGATCCTCTAATGCAAGGGCACAAGAATTGTTTTGCTATTTTATTTTTCAGCCTAACAATTAGCCTCTAAATTTTAGCCCATTTTAAGGGGTAGGGTGTATTAGTAGCAGCAAGATAGAAACATTTTTTAATGTAAGGAAGATCAAGTCATAATGTTAGATTTGTCATAATCGGACTATTCGAACAATGCTACCCAAGATACTCGACTAAGAATTTATTGAATGAATAATATGATGGAATTCAAATTCCATTACTGAAAAGTCCCGAATAATTATACCCATTTTTTTTCTTTAAAATAAGCCTGGAAATCTAACTTGGTATTCCGAATTAATTTTTAGACGTTTGTGGGAAAATCTGACAGGAAAGCCCATGTGAAAATCCATCTCAATAACGGCCTATTGGCTATATAGCGGCCATAAAATCCCAGTCCCTTGAGATGCCGTTATAAGGAGGTTTGACTGTAATGGAGTTGGTAAAAAAGAATTTACGTAGAAAACCGCACTTTTTCCTATCGCACCTCTTTAAAAATCTAGAAGCGAAATTTGAAAGACATTATATGATCTTTCCAGGCAATCGCTTAGCAGTAGGAATTTATTTATTAATCAGCGTCTAAATACAACACGAATGAATTTTTTATCATGTCCAATAATTATTATGCCCTATTTCATAATAAATCAAATATACCATGCATATAAATTGTGTGTGAACTATATCATTTTTCATTAAAACTCGATTTGCCACCAATTCAGGCAAATTCAGCGCTGAGTTGGGAAAATTAAATTCTTTCGGATGCTCAACAAGTTTCCAAAAGGGTTGTTATTGTTAATATGTTGGAAAAATTAAATCATTCGTATTTTTAACTTATTTGAAAAAACTTTTTTTTTTTGGATTTTTGAAATTCATAAAATTACTTTGAAATTTTGAACTTTTAAAAAAAACTGTTTTTTCAGAGCAAAAATCTTAAATTTGCTATTTTAAAAATACCAGATTTTCGAAAAATAAAAGTTTAAAATTTCCAAGTTTATACCTTAATCTTGTTTTCCATTCGTTTCATGACTGCACTGGAAAACTCATAACGCTTTACATTAAATAGGACCAATATGTATTCTAGCTTAGCACGGAAGTTTCGGAAAGCAATTTAATAAGCGGCGTTGAGACATATCAAGAATAATGTCATTGATATTTATTGATTGGCTACTCACAAACGTGTGACATCTCTGCGATCTGCTCACCATGAGAAACCAACATTCATTTACCACACGCACAATAGAAAATTTTTCCTCTTGCTGCACACTTGGATTTTGGCAAAAACTGAAGTGTGTCACTAAATATGGTAAAAATATTTTTTTTGTTTATCATGACTATCCTCATCATTTTTCAAAAATTTCAACTCCCTACCTTTACCATATAAGGGGCTATTAACGGGCCTAAGGTGAATTTACACACAATTGAGTTAAATGGAATGCTCTCTTTCCTAAATGCACTGTCGTTAAAGAGGGTATGGATGAAGGAGGATGAAAAAAATCGAAAAGGGACAAAAAATGAGGAGAGTTTTTTAGACTGGCCAAGAATTGCCTAAAATGTAGTATGGCTACAAAAAATAATAGCCAATTAGGCAAACCAAACTGTTGGGGTGGACCTATTTTTTACACTATGATAATACCTTCGGATTTTCATGTATAAAATATCATTCGGAAGCTTTTGGCGAGAGCTTTTCAACGGTACCTACCGTATTTCTGTACGGGTGGTGGATTTTGAGCAAATAAATGGTAAAGTTGTGCTAAATTTTCATCCAGAACATCATATCTTTGTAAAACCGGATTTATAAAATTGTGATATATTGTATATAAATATATATATAATACATACATTGTATGATAAATTGTTATTCGTAAAATATTCTGTTCATGGAAGATTTGAATTTTTTATTTTTTACGCGAGGACCTAAATTTACACTCTGGGAATTTTTCCAGGATTTTGTAAACCCTGTATGAACCAGAACGTCCTTTAATAACCAACACTGGTTCGTATTTGCAAATTAATTAAATGGCGTTGAACATTTGCAATATTTTTTTATACATATTTAAAAATCCTTTGTTTATGTAATAGTGTGGATTTGAACGGACAAAACAAAAATAAAATTATTTCCAATCCTTGACTTAGTAGTTTTTTCCCATACACTTGTACAAAAAAGGTTAAGGCCACCGGGAATACAAGCTATCGGGCTTCTTCTCAATTCTAAACCAGTTTCTAGACTGGTAGTCATTTTATTCTACAAAATAGGTCTATATTATTTTTACCTTTCATATGAGCCAACAGAGTCATCTGGAATATTTAGAAGGAATCTACGTTAAGGCGATACTCTCAGAACCATGGAATAAAAATTTCAAAATATCCGAAAAAAAGTTTCAAAGTATGCTGCCATTCCATTTTGAGTTGGCATTTTCAGGGATAAACGTAGTTAATATTTTGCAATGAACTCTTTTTAATTTGGTTTGGGTCGGATTTGTACAACTGAATTTAATTATTCCAGAATTTGGACGCTGCTCACCTCAAATAATATGTATGTATATTCCGTGATTTCTAGTTCCGACTCTGTTGTAATAACTATAGCTATAGTTGGCTTGAACTTTCTAAAAACTGAATCTTTGTCTGACAAAAATGTACCTTATTTACTACAAGCTTCATCGTCGGGATGATGATGGGGCTCGTCCTACATGCACATTTCGTCTTGTAAAGCGTAAAAAGCAACGTTTTAATCCAATTGAATATTTTTTTACAGAAAGTTGAAAAGAATAGTAAAGAAGTTGATGCAAAAAAATTTGGCACAAAAGAAGTTGCTTTGAAATGTGCCGTTTCGAATTCTTTTGAATGATTTTCAAGGCATGACAATCCGAAAGAATCATTATATGCATAGCTTAAAAAATTAGCCCAACCCCACGGTTTGACGTGCAAAATTGGCAATTATTTCTTCTGACTCTCCAATATTACCAAGAACAATCTCCATCATTTTCTGTACCTTTTTGGATTTTTGTCATGCTTCTGCTTGTACACACTTTTTTAATGAAGCGCAGCGAGGAAAGAGAGTTTCCCATTTAACTGTATTTCCGGCTAATTCCCTTTAGGCCCCGTTGTAGCCCCCATTGTAAAGGTAGTGAGGAACAATTTTTTTTCGCAAAATGATTTTTATAGAGAAAAGTCTCTAAAATCTAAAATATTTGCAGCTTGTGTGCCCACATGTACTACTAATATAGTTGCAACACTCTATTTATTATCTGACTGTATCGTGATCTGACAAGTTTCATGGAATGAGAGAGTGGCGTTCAAGTCTTACACTAAAATATGAGTCCAAAACTATTCCTCGCAGGTGAAACCATGAAGAATGATCAGAACCATTGCATTTAAATACACTAATAATTTCAGTTACACTCCACTAATCAAATTTTATCCGAATCGGATCGTTAAAGCTGATGTTTTGGACATAACACTGGAATGCAAAATATTGTTTGTGTCTTGTTGCCAAAATATACACCAGACTTTCCGAAGCACCATCCACTCCCGAGTCCACATTTATATAATTTGCAACTAAACAATTGTAAAGTACTCGACAGTAGAAAAATAACTTTAAAGTCGGCGAAAGTAAAATATAAGTTAATTTCCAAAGATTGAAAATTGTAGGACTTCAACGCCGGTTAAAATAAATGTTTAACCAACACTAACATATTGACATTTGGCAGGAACAGGCCAAATGATAATAGGACATTCATTTGAGAGCAACAAATGACACCAACAGGAATCCACATTTTTGTATGCAATAATAAAAGTACAAATTAAAAAACACTCAAATTTTTTACAGTGCGTGTTACATTATTGTTTAAATTTTTTCTCCCTCCTCTTCCAATTCCATTTTGTGAGAATAAAATGTTCTGTTGACAATTAATATTTTTGTCTTAAAAAATGCTTACACTACTTAAATGATGATAATTAATTTTATTGGCATTTTAAATTGTAGTTTTTATTCGATAATAAAAAAAATTCACCTAATTTTCTTCGGAGTCAAATAGCTTCAACTATTGATTATTCGCGTTCAAATATTGTTGCTAACAACAAGTCAAGGGGGTGATAATTTTTATATAAAATTAAAATATAATTTGAATTAAAAAAAATATTTGTCTAAATGAAATCTATATTTGTGATACGCTTTTTACCAACTCCAAACTATTTCAATGGGTGCGTACCAGCAATGATGCTAAATTTCAACGCCACTCATTCTTTCAATTACAGACCCAGTACCTTAGACTGTGATTGCTTTGGTTAAATTGCGGTATAATAAAACGCGTGCAATATATACAGTAGAAACTAGTGTATGAATACAAGCCAAGTAGAAAAAGTGATTTTTAAATGTGAATTTCGAGTAATTGATGGAAGTCATAAGATTTATTTACTTTTGACAAAATTTGTACCCCTTCCATGGTTTAAATCCCTGTGCGTAAGCAAAACTTGTTAAATAGGAAATGGATTGACCAACCAATTTCCTTACCAGCGGATTCTCTTCTTTTTAAATGTTTTTCAATATTTAAGCGGAGTAGTAATAAAAAAAATCAAAATTAGCATCTCATTACGTTAAAAATGTTGATGAATTTTAAACACTGTACATTCACATTTTCAAAATTTTTATTTTGCGTTGACTTTTTCCAACAAAGTTTTGGCTTGTGAACAAGTGGTGTGTTTTTTCAGACATTGACAGCACAAGTTTTGAATTAATTTAAACGAAATTGTAGAATTATTATAAACAAGACTAAAATCTGTGGGTTCATTAAATATGGTGTTTTTCATATCACCGTAACGTAAGAGTTCACGTAAAATATCCAAAACGTAGTGGCAAAAATGCCCAATTTTTATTGCATTTCCGCGCGGTTCACTTTGTTTAGCTCTAAAGGCGCTTTTTCTACTGTGGTAAATGGATGTTGGTTTCTCATGGAGAGAAGACCGTAGTGACGTCACAAGTTTGTGAGTAGCAAGTTTGGTTCTGAAAAACAGTGCTTTAAACAAAATTTCAAAATTTCAAAGTAATTTTTTGAATTTGAAAAATCCAAAAAACCTGTTTTTTTTCAAATAAGTTAAAAGTACAAATAATTTATTTTTTCCAAAATATTAAAAAAACAACCCTTTTGGAAAATTGTTGAGCATCCGAAAGAACTTAATTTTCCCAACTCTCAGCGCTGAATTTGCCTGGATTGGAGACAAATCGAGTTTTCATGAAAAATGATATGGTTCACACACGATTTATATCCATGGTATGTATATTTTAATTACTATGAAATAGGGCGTAATTATTGGACCTGGTAAAAAATTCATTCATGTTGTATTTAGACGCTGATTAATACATAAATTCCTACTGCTTGGACATGCCGAAGAAACATTACAAAATTTCTTCCAAATAATTCTAAATTTTTAAAGAGGTGCAATGGGAAACAGTCGGGGAAATATTTTGACAAATATTTGATACATTATGTTAAAATTTTCGGCTATACGGACATGAAGAAAAATGAAATGGATTTTTAACACTTTTACAACTATAAATGTAATTTTGAAGAGAGGAAATCTGTGTTTAAGCGGGCAAGATTTTTCGAAATTTTCAACATAATGGAGTTTTCAAATTATTTTTCAAATTTTTTTTAGGCTTTATCCAATCCAACTCAAAATTTTTGATCCAAATAAAAAAAATAATAATTGAATGAATGTGAATGAATTTAATAGGAAATGCTTCCCGTCTTAATAAAAGACAAAATAATCGTAATTTCGGGAAAATACAAATTTTTTAAATCTGAAACTGTTAAATGAAATTTGAGTTTCATTTTTAAAATTATATGTTATTTGCTAAAGGACTCATTCATAGAACTCTTGAGTTTTGCAAAATTTTGTCATTAAGTTATGAATTGCAACACTTTACTCACATGACAAAACTGTTTTCCTTCTAAATTGAGGCTATTAATATCTTTACCCAGAAAACCAAACACCAATTTGTTACCCATGAAAAATTTTTTGTAATGTTTCAACGCCGTTTGTTTAATTTTTTCTTATGATGTTCAGGACACTTTGGAGATAATCTGTCGGAGAAGTGCAATTTGGGCATATGTAAACAACGGCCAAAGACGTGTGACAATGAACTCTTCTTTTGAGGCTAGAGCTGGGGCCCGGTCATATTATTAAACCCGAACCCGACTGATACCCGTTGAAAATGTAATCAGCCCGGCCCGGGCCCGCTTTCGGGCTTAATTTTTATGGTTTGGCCCGCCCGCTAATTTCTCCTTACAGCCCGAACCCAATGTACGCCCGGTAAATACATTTTTTAAAAGCCCGAACCCGGTAAAAACCCGGTCCATTCATCTATATCAAACCCGAGCCCGATAATATAATCTATTTTAATAAACCCGGTCAAAACCCGGCAAATGTAATGCATTTATTACTATTAAGAATGTGTACTAATTCCAAATTGCCATCCATCGCCACCTACACTTCAACTCATTTAAAAAAAAATAATTTAGCATCTTTTATTTTTGGCTTTTCCAAAAGATTTTATTTGAGATTAATTAAATAACTGTGTTTTAATAAATTATTAGTCAAACCTTGCCATATAATACTGCTACTATATAACTGCGAATGTTTATATTACAGGCACACACTGCACTCGACAAAAACCTAGTTTATGTACATAACTACAATTATAAACATTTTTTATGATGTACACTACAGACTTGACTCAAAATTTGATGATTTCCTTGGCGTTGTAATAATTATTTATACTTGCACAAGTTAAAATACATGGTGACTGGAATTTAACGATTAACGAAAGTAGTGTTTCAAGCACGAAATGAAATAACGAATATGCCACACATACGTATTACTAAATAATAAAAACGCCGCTTGAATTACGCACGACAATGTAAGGAAGTGCGTTGCTTGAAAACTATAGTGTTATCGATGAAGTGTGTAACCAATAACGCTTGCTGAGTAAACTTTTGCATGTCATGCAAATTATCGGGCCCCGGGTTTTACGCGAGGCCCGCCCGTTACAGACAACCTTTAAAAAAAGCCCGACCGAAACCCGTTGAAAAATTTTCTTCATACCCGAACCTTAGCCCGGCCCGTTTGCAGTTTTTATTTTAAGCCCGAACCCGCTAAAAGCCCGGCGTCTCTAATTTTTGAAGGCCCGAACCCGGTAAAAAACCCGGCCGGGTCGGGCTCGGGCAGGCCCGAAGTAGAAAGCCCGGTTTCGGGCCCCAGCTCTATTTGAGGCTTATACATTTTTGTTTTAACTACACTACAGAATTTCCAACATTTCCTCAAATTTTGTGAGAAGCTGGGTATATGGAAAAAGTCAAAAGAGAATATTTATGGTTCAAAAATTTCAATTGAATTGTGTGCTAATAAAAGAAAAGTAATGTACAACAACTTTGCCAAAATTTTAGGATCAAAATTTTCTCAAGCGCAGCTACAATTCTAACTTAAATTTTTAAAAAATCTGTTATTATTATTATTTGATTTTGTCAACCAATTTGGATAGGAAAATTTAATTTCATTCTATTCGTTTGAACTGATGTAAAAAATTATTTGAACAATAATAATTATTTTTAAGGGGGTGCTTTACCCAAGAAATTCACACTAATTTTGAATAATAAACCTAATAAGTTGATTGAAACCATTTACTTTCTTCAATGATGTTGCTCCAAAAATTTGTAAAAGTTTCTTCCATGTTCTTTCCACCCAAACCGCAGAAATATCTTGCAGATACTTTTTGCAGATAGACCGAGAATTTGAAGCAACTTAGTTTTTACCAATTTGATGATTACCGCGTTAATATGTTTTGTTGAACTTTGACGCCGTTGCATACATTTTCTTGAATGGTTGGACTATAAGCAAATAGTTGGGAATTTTTCAGATCATTGGCGACTTTGGAAGTCTGAAATCGATTTCTCGGAGAACATTTAAAAAATCAGTTTCGTTTAGAGCTGCGATCAAGTGCAAGTAAAACTCGAGTTTTTCAAGTCGCGTTCAAGTTCGGGTCAAGTTCAAGTAGCCCCAAAATTGTACTTGAGCCTTTCGGGTCATGTTCAAGTTTTATCTATACCTGACCATGATTTTATCACTCAAGTCAAGTTCGTGCTCAAGTTGAGAAATATCACTTGAAGAAAATTTCATGGTCAAGTTCAAGTCAGTAAAAGTGACGGGTGTAGCCAAATTGAAATTGCGTTTTTTGTAAACATTACGCCTTCTAGAGTGAAATAGAAATTTTGTACAAGTTCAAGTCAGATCTTTTTACTTTAACCCGAAACTTGATATTCAAGTTCAGTTCCAATGTGAAATACTTGAAAACCCGAACTTGAACTTCAAAGAAAACCACTTGTACCAAAATATCAAGTTCAGGTTGAAGGAAATATTTACTTGAGGTATCATGGTCAAGTTTGAAAATTGCTTGACCCGAAGGCAGCTCTAGTTTCGTTGTAAGTAAAAAAAAAATTAAAATCCATTTTCCTTGTTCATGTAGCTTTTGTTCTCATATGAGATCAAATTTGAATTATAAACCAAACTTTTCATGATTTCGTTTTGATAGTCAAAATTTAGTAAAATTTTGAGAGCCAGAAAAATAAAGCTTTTGGCCTGCTTGAATGGAATAAAATTTTCAGGGATGGATGCGGAACTCGAATTGGTCTACAATTTTTACTCCATTTAAATTAATCAAAATTTGAGGAATAGAATTTTGAACCGGTATTTTAGCAAATATTATTGTCAAATAGCGATGGAATTCTGGACGTGAAGTGCCTATAAATTTAATTATAAGTACTTTTTTCCAGCTCATTACTTTCCCTGTCCAGTATTATTGATTTACGAGGAATAAATTTGTGAAATAAATTATTTCAAAATTTGTCATAATTTGCTCCTGAATTTAATTGATTCAAATGAAATATTTTTTATTCTCACACCTTACACTCGTCCTGGAAATTGGTTTTTCTATGGGAACCTTTGGGCATATGCGAATATAACCATGCAATAAAAAAAAGAATTGACTATGATCCCCTTAAATAGTGGATTGTCGTTAGTTTAGGAAAAGCTGGAATGGTACTTTTTCATTTTGGCATAATTTCAATTCTGTAGTTGATACAAGTAACGGTAATTTTGAGTCCTGAGTGTTGATTGGATTTATCATGAAGCTCAAATTGACCCTAGAAATGTGATTGTGAGCATATTGTATAATACAGAAAATAAAAAAGAAGGAAAGTATTTGTGTACAAGAAGCACTATATTTAATGCAACATTTGCTAACTTTCCACGCCGATGATGAGATTATACCAAATAGATACCTGAACAGTTGAAACAAGCTTCCGAGGGGTATAATCCAATTACGAGGATGGAAGGTACATGGAATCGTGAGAGTATTTCCGATTTATGTCGAATACGGAAATAGATACTTGAACATTCCAATTGGACCGTAATTTTCCCGGAGTGCTTTATTAAAGAGAACATCGTGATTTCAATGCTTGAAGAAATTCCACCCATAAAATTGTTATTGCACTACAAGAATAATTTTTATAAAACTTTACTATTCGACCAAACCAACAGAAACAACAATTACAATAAAAATTACTAGTGTTTTCTGGTGTATTTTCTCATGTGAAAAATGATCCCGTGCTGAAAGAATAAAATGTGCTGTGTTGACAGAAAATATTTTTATCTTTACAAAATCCCTACTACTTAAATGATGATAACTAATATTGGTGGTATTGTAAATTGTAGTTTTGATTTGAGAATATTAATTTATACAGAATTTTCATCCTGTTTTTTCTCGGAGCCAAATAACTGCCAGTATAGTCGCGCTCAATTAGCTTTGCTAACAATAAGTACTGAGGGGAGATAAAAAAAAAAGTAAAATATAATTTGATTTTTAAAATGATTTTAAGAAAGAGTTCTTTCTGCAATAACTGTTTTACCAACTCGTTAATAATTTAGAAAAAAACATTTTGCTCAAAACGAACTTTTAATTTTCCACTCTGCTTACCAACCATGTCCCGGATGGATCATAGCCTCCAACGTTATTCAAAGTACATTTCAACCTGTTTCACACAACTCCAAATCTTTTGAGTACATTTATTAATCGGCGTGGAAATATAACATAATTATATAAAACGTTTTCCCGCTTCTACACAGACCATTCTTATATTACAAATTACATTATTAAATATAACGCATGTATTGCCTAGATTAATTACGATGATATACATGGAACTCTGCCAAGTTTGGATTTTTTCCGCACCTCGCCCCACAATAGGCTGTTTTCCCTCTTCTAGCTCACTAAAGTGCACCACTAAATATGGTGAAAATATTTTTATAGGCAACATAGCCCTTTGCCATTAAATGGCAAAGTTTTGATAAAAATTGCATCCAGGACATCATATTTTAAAAAATATGGATTTGAATAATTTGGAAAAAATTTTCATAAATTTGAACTTTTATTTTTTTAAATCCTGATATTTTTCGAAATTTTCAAAATTTTGATTGATGAACAAAAGTGTGGAAAAAAGTTGTTAATTTCAAATGTACTTTTATGAACTTCAAAAATCCAAAAAAACTGTTTATTTCCTGTAAGTAAAAAGTACAAATGTTTTAATTTTTCCAAAAGTTTTTAACAATAACAGCCATTTTGGAAAACTTTTGAGCATTCAAAAGAAGTTAATTTTCCAAACTCAGCCCTGATTTTGCAAACCGAGTTTTGATAAAAAATGATATAGTTCGCACACAATTTATATACATGGTTTTTTTTAAATTACCAAATAGTGTATAATTGGACATCATAAAGATTTCATTTGTGTTGTATTTGGACGCTGATCATTAAATAAATTGCGAAAACTATAGGAGTGGAGGGAAAGATGACAAAAATCTTGAAATCTTGTCAAATACCTAAGCAGGTGCGTTAGGAAAAAGCGGGGCTTGGAAATGCTTCTCACGAGCTACGAGAATCTTTCTACGAGAATCTTTCACTCCAAAACGGATCTTTGTGAGTAGTGAAACAATTTTCACAAAACATAGAGTCAAAATGTTTGGCTGAAAATCTCATAGGTTTTGAACAGTCAGTTCAGTCCAGTGGTGAAGTACCTGGCCTCGGCCAGGGAATGGCATGGATTCGATCTACCCAGATAAGCCCATCACACTGGCTGTTGCGGAATGTATGGAAGGAGAGCTGGAAGGACGGTTGAACTCGGAAGGAGCTGGACAGGAGAGGACTGGATTTGACTATCACCGACAATCCCTGGATGAGGTGAACTACGGATGTTATCA
>JAQFXU010005168.1:0-12095 GCA_034693705.1 Spatulosminthurus flaviceps | reverse complement strand
AAGTCTTTAATCAAACCTTGTCCATGCTGTGGAAACGGAAACAAATAGGGAGCAAATTTTCTCTGGGAATTGTAAGACTTGAACGCCACACAGTTAATTCCACAGATCCACACATAAGATTTCGGCCCCTGCCTGAAGTTGTAAAAGCTTCTGCGAAACTTAGGTAATAATTAAGTGGTGTGGCTATACAAGTGCCAAAGATTAACTTTGCCGAAACATAACTTGGCCTTGTGCCCTCACATGCGAATCATCATATTTTCATGAGTTTCCTTTCTATGCTCTGCTATATAGCCGTATATTTTACATTTTTATTGCAGGCTCTGTAAGAAGAGAGTCACCGGGATTTTTAAGGGTAGCGAAGCTCCCTTAATGCAGAGGCAACGATGTCCGCACTTTATTTTGTCCATAAGCCATCCCACCATCCGACTAAATTATGTCCGTGGACGCTAATTATAATATTTCGTTCTTTGGGGATAACTTGAGAACGGGTTGACTGATTCATTTGAAATTTATACCAATACTTAATATAGGGTAGGACACGTGACTGAATAATTTTGAGCTCATTCAGTTAATGTATTTGGAAAATATTGAAAAATAACTGATATTTAACAAAAAAATCGGGGGCAACCTTCATATTTATTTTTTATTGCAAACGCGAGTTTCTATATTTATTACAAAAGACCACATTTGGATGTAGAATTTCATACGGAATCTGATGGTGATAACCAATTTGTTGTATGTAAAGCCGTTTAGACGATATTGTCATTTTATTAAATAAAATTCGTGAAAAATACACCTATTTTAAAATTTCCGGAAAAATAGCAAAACCAAGTTTCTTGAATCGGGGTAAAAAGTGGTTAAAAAATTGAATACCCATAAGAAAACGAGGAATCAACCAAGTTTACCCAAGTTCAAAGCCTGTTGTCTCGGCAAAAAAATTATACGTATGAATTTTTGGCAATTTTTTCGACTATTTTTTTCAAACTTTTTAAATTTTCATTTTACAACCTAATTGCTATGATATTCGTGATCTACGCAAAAAACTGATCTACAATAAGTTTAATTAACTTGTTTTCTTGAAATAGGTAAGTTGCAAAAAAGCATAAAATTCCTAAATTTCGCTAATTGTTTTCTAAAGTTTCAGATTTCAAATTTTTTCATACTTTGTTGATCCTTATACCAATATTTGGTTTCCAAATTCAGATTCTGCTTAAAACGCTGATTTACATCCGTATTTTAATAAGCCGGTTAAAGCTTTTAATTAATTATGAAAAATTATAACCATTTTATTGAAATCATCGAAATAATTGGGGACAACCTTCATATTTATTTTTTATGCAAACGCAAATGACCGTGATCCCA
Organism: Spatulosminthurus flaviceps; assembly: GCA_034693705.1. Classification (NCBI taxonomy): domain Eukaryota; kingdom Metazoa; phylum Arthropoda; class Collembola; order Symphypleona; family Sminthuridae; genus Spatulosminthurus; species Spatulosminthurus flaviceps. Next base: position 10,733 of record JAQFXU010005168.1, on the reverse strand, counting down.
ATATGAGATAATACTTTAATGAAGAATTTTATAAGGAATCTTGTAATGAAACCCAATTTGTGGTACTTTAGGCCGTTTTGGAGTTATGGTTATTTCGTTATGACAAATTCGTAAAATTTTCTAAATTTTGGAATTTCCGGAAGAACGCAAAACAAGGTTCGTTTAAACTGGGTAAAAGATGTTGAGATAATTGAGTACTGATAATTTAACGAGGAATCTCGTTATCTACTCCAGTTTGAAGCAAGTTGTCCTAGAAAATAATTATATACATGAATTTTAGGCAATATTTTCGATTAATTTTTCTAAATAGAATATTTTTCATTTTACAATCTAATTGCTATAATATACATAAAATACACATAAAACGTATCGATAATAAGTTTAATTTATATTTTTGGTCAAACTGTTGAGGTTGGAAAAAATTATGAAATTACCAAATTTTGCCAATTTTTGTGGATCTTTTGAAATTTCAAGATTTTCATTATTTGGTGTTTCTTAAACATCGAATCGGTTGAAAGATTCCATCAAAATATTGATTTTCATCATTGATTTAGAATACAATCATGTAATCCAGTTAATACAGCTTCGATACCCACTTCGCCGGTAGCTCCAAAATTTGGAGCGTACAAATCTATGCGAAGCATAGATTTTCAAGGGTATCGAAGATCCCTTAATGCAGAGCCCAGATTCCTTCATGCCATCCGAATAAATGTGTCCGTCGCCCATGACCATATATGTGTCCCAAGTCTCCTTCTGGAACGTATCCTATTTATATTGCATTTAAGGTTGAATCACTATAACTTCTAAACAGATCATCAAAAGTCTTCCATATTTTACACAGTCGCTAGTAAATAGTAGTTGATCAATTTTACCAATTTTGGAGTCAATCGACTGATTAATTTGGGCGTTACAGCTATTTAAGTGAAAATGTTGATTAAAAACCGGGGACAACCATCATGTTTATTTTTTGTTGCCAACAAGAGTTCCGTAATTTCTAGGAAGTAGGTACCTTATGATGTAGAATTTAATGAGAAATCTTACGGTGATATCCATTTGGTCGTCTGTTGAGGCGTTTCGGAGATATGTTCATTCTAAGACTTCAATTTCGCCAAAAATTCACTAATTTTCAAATTTCCCGAAAAACGGCAAAATCAAGTATCTTTAATCCGGGTAAAAAGTGGTCAGAAAATTAGGGACAGATAAGAAAACCAGGAATCTACTATCTTTATCCCGGTTTAAAGACTGTTGTCTTGGCAAGAAAATAATATGTATGATTTTTTGGCAATTTTTTAGACTATTTTTTTCCAACTTTTTAAATTTTCATTTTACAGCTAAATCAATTAAATATTCTTAATCTACGCACAAAACTGGTCTAGAATAAATTTATTTTAGATGTGTGCTCAAAATATTAAAGTCGCAAAAACATTATAAAGTGCAAAAATTTCGTCAATTTTCTAAACCATTTTGGATTTTTAATTTTTGCTTACGTTGTAGTGTATTTGACGACAAATTCGTTTATATATTCTGATTCTATGAAATATTCTGATCTAGTTCCGTCTTTACATTGACGTGGTTAAGCTTAAATTAATTATGAAAAAATTGAAAATATGTTGTAATTTCGAAATTTTGTCAAATCCTATGGCGTTTTATATCGTTTTTTAGAGCTCAATCATTCAGTTGAAATTTTAAGAAAAAATATATTTTGGAATTAAGATCATGCTCTACATTTTATTCAAATAGAAATAAATATGTACCAAATGAAATCTAACTTTTTTAGTAAAACCATTATTATTTCCTAACTCTTCGATACCCACTTCGCAAGTAGCCCCATTTAATGGGGCGTACAAATCTATGCGAAGCATAGATTTTTAAGGGTAGCGAAGCTCCCTTAATGCAGAGGCCACGATGTCCGCACTTTATTTTGTCCATAAGCCATCCCACCATCCGACTAAATTATGTCCATGGACAATAATTGTATTATTTCGTTCTTTGGGAATAACTTGGGAACGGGTTGACTGATTCAGTTGAAATTTGTACGAATGCTTACTATAGGGTAGCAAACGTGACTGAATAATTTTCATCTCTTTAAGGTAATGTATTTCGAAAATATTGAAAAATTACTGATATTTAACGAAAAAATTGGGGGCAACCTCCATATTTATTTTTTATTGCAAACGCGAGTTTCTATATTTATTACAAAAGACCACATTTGGATGAAGAATTTCATAAGAAATCTGGTGGTGATAACCAATTTGTTGTATGTTAAGCCGTTTAGGAGATATGGTCATTTTATTAAATGAAAATCGTGAAAAATTCACCGATTTTGAAATATCCGGAAAAACAGCAAAACCAAGTTTCTTGAATCGGGGTAAAAAGTGGTTAAAAAATTGAATACCCATAAGAAAATGAGGAATCCATTGTGTTTACCCCGGTTTGAAGCCTGTTGTCTCGTCAAACAAATAATACGTATGAACTTTTGACAATTTTTTCGACTATTTTTTTCAAACTTTTTTAATTTTCAATTTACAACCTGATCATTGATATATTCATATTCTACGCACAAAACTGGTGTAGAATAAGTTTATTTTATTTGTTTTTTCAAAACAGGTAAGTTGAAAAAAAATAATGAAAATCTAAAATTTCGCTAATTTTTGAAAAAATTTAGGATTTTTAATTTTTCCTTGCCTTGTTTTTTCTTTTACCGCCAATTTGTTGCCAAATTAAGCTCCTACGCCATATTTTGATTTAGATTCCGTTTTAATTGGTTGAGTTCAGTTTTAAATTAATTATGAAATAAAATGAAAATTGTTTGAATTTCGTAATGTCGAAGAGTGCGTGCACCAGTGTGATTTAAGTGCTGCAAATTTAAATTTGTTTGGAAATTTGGATGAACACAAACTATAATCATGATATGCATCAAAATTTGTTTTTTCATCATTTCATACTAAACTCCTTCGCTACCCACTTCGCAAGTAGCCCCATATCATGGGGCGTACAAATCTATGCGAAGCATAGATTTTTTTAGGTATTATGAAGATCATCCCAAATATTACGGGTTGCTTGTGTTGGAATTGGGAGTGTCCAGTTTTTAATTCCCCATGGTTGTGGTGACAACTGTTAGTTTCATTTTCCCCTAGCATTGTACGTTTCAACTGTGTTTGTGTTGTGTATGCAAAATGACAAAAAACCATTATTATATTTATTTTTAACATAGAAGTTTCGGCTTGATATATGCAGTTGAGTTGAAAAAGGTTTCCCAGTTTTTACGTCACTTGAATTTTCTGTGCCAGTATTTCCATTCATAACTGGAATGCATTGGTGTGTTCATTTCCGACAAGTTAGCTTTATACTGACCAAAATGAACTAGTGTCGACTTTAGCCAAGACACGAGTAATAGCGTAAAATTCTGACCCTTTTCAATCAATGTCGAGTAAAAGTTCAATTTACTTGACGGAACCAGTTTTTAAAAAGTCTGTATTTTCAATTTCGGCAGAAACTTTTCCATGGATTTTGTGTGAATAAGTGCATCGCACGTGGTTAAAAACGGTCGTGGATTGGTTGCATTGCGCGTTGTACAAGATTGGAAGTCAACAGTGGGATATACAAATATAAGCTTACATAGAGAGACCTACGAAACGTTCGAAATTATTAAAAAATAAATTAAATGATACAATGAGGAGGATTTCAGGGGTATAGAAAGTGAGAATTTTGGTATTTTTTGTCCTATATTTGTCCCTTCTCAATGATTTGGAAAATTCAATTCGAAAACTTCCGAAGCATCTGATGAAAATTTCTTCGATGCCAATATTTTAACATGTAGTAGGTAAATTTATGCTCAAAATGGACGTCCTATTTTCCATATTGGATTTTACACAGTCTCTGATTTTCCATCTGAATCTTTTCACTGCCTCGCCGCTTTGAAACAAATTTTAATCGGTGTTGAGGTCAAACAAAAAGGGTTTACATGTTTTTCTATTACAGATAAATATATTATGGTTATTCAGGGGGAGCACTTGATCTCCCTTCAAGATTTGATCTCCTGAAATTTTTCCTTACTTACAAAATTTTAAATTGTACTATTTACAAACTCTTTCTATCTCTAAGCTATTGGGGATATAAAAACCTAGGATTGGGGGCACCTGTACCTACCCTGAATGTACACAAATCACGCCACAATTTCGACCCCAAAAGCTTATACGCAACCCCCCATATCTTCGCACCATGTAAGAGTAAAAAGTCATGTAGATGCAATTCTGAAAGCTAAAAATATGATCTTTCAGAAACTTCCAAATTCGTGTCTCTGCAAGGAGTGCAGCCAATTTGGTAACAAACCGAAATACCTTAATATTTAAGAACTATTTCGACGCCTTATAATGAAAATGGTGAAATTTTGCACAAAACCAAAAAAACGTATGTGATTTTTTGGACAAAAACCTGTTTTTATATTTGCAATATATCCTAGCGTGGCACGGGGCCACAAGCCGTTGTAAGTGATGTCTCTCCATTTAACCAATGTTAAAAAATTTAACATGTGGTAGACTGTGGCCAGCATGCTAGCACCAGTGGAAAAATTTATTTTACGAAAGATGTAGTTTATTATGGTGCTTTAAAAAATATTTTGGTTGCAGCTTGTATCACTATAGTTTACATTTGGTCAAATTGGATATTTTCGGGTTGAGGGGATTTGGCACAACAGTGCGGCGTGGAAGTGAAACAATTTTTCTATGGAAATCATGGGGTTTGTTAGCAAAATTAGCGGAATCCCACCGTGATGTGGACAAACTCTTACAAACTTACAAAATTTAAAATGCAACATTTTGACTTTGACAAAACTAGCTCGATCCCTTTTCTTCAGTTAAACTTTCCTATTGTTATAATATGTAGATTTTTGGAAGTGCGTCCACTTTAGTGATGATAACCTGGAGGAATTTGTTAGCCAATCTCCTTTCACTCGAATTCTCTTACGGGAGAAAAATCTGAGGGCGTAAATTAATCTTATCAGTATCCTATGAAGTCAGTTACAAGCAAAAAGTGTATAGTTATTACATGTGGATTTACGTAAGTCCATTTAGGAGCTTATCCAGTTTTCATGTTCGTAAATCATCACTGCTTTTAGTGCTGATTATGCTAATTAAGCACACTTTACGGTAGAGATGCCCAAAATTAAAGCATTAACAGGCGTTAAAATCTAATAACTTTGTTTTTGGAACGCATTTTCACAGTTTCTCATGCTTTTGAGAGAAAATTTAATCTTTCGTGTATAATGATGTCCACATATGAGGAATATGACCTGATATATTCAAATTGTTAAGGCAGGTGAGAACGTCCTGTCTGTTGAAATTCGACGTAGCACAAGGATCCCTGCCATAGAAATTACAGTCTGAGGCCAATGTATTAGAAGCATATGTTTTGCTTCAATTTTATGTTTGAAGCAAATTTTTACTTGCAGTCTTATATTGTACTGAATCGGGAATAAAAAGTAAATAAAGTCAAATGAAATGAAATCATTAATAAGAAATGCTTACTGCTGGCATTTTGCAAAACCTCAAACTGTGGCAAATTTTGTCCACCGGAGGTAGTTGTTGATTGTTCACCCATTGTGCCGTTATTTTTACGTGACATAACGAAAGAGTCCTAAGATAATGCAAAATTCATTTTCACTATCTGCAAATCTTCGAAACTGCAAAAAAATGGTCTCCCATCAGTAACAAGGACGCTGAAGTGTACTTTGCAATAGAGAATTTAGTAAGAGTAGATTATTTTAGTAATTTTTAGTCATTTTAGTAATTAATTAATGTATTAGTAATTTAGTACTAAAATAGATTACGTAAGGTCCGATCAGCCATCGTCCTCACTTCATTAGGTGATTCAAATCGAAACGACTGGCCCCGCAATTATTGTAAGCAATTTTTTAAATGGCGTGGAAGTGAGTCAAACCTTCGTTTGGAGAGACTTTTTTTCAAAGCAAATCGTTTGTTTATTCAACTGTTAATTAGCGCAATCCTGATCTTGTGTAATTTGTGCATTGACATGTTTGAAATAAGTTTTGGTCACAGTTAATCAAATGAAATCTAAATTCCCTCAGGAGGTTCCAGTATTTCGAATAAGATTGTGATATAATTTTTGGTACTGCTTTTGAACAGTTCTTGGCGGCGGTCACGCATAATATGGGTAATATAGGGGATTTTCGGTTCTTTTACGCCAAGCAAAATATCTAACAAACCGCTGGTTGGATTTCATTCAAATTTTCACTATTTTGTACATAATATCATTTAGCGGGACAACTTTTGACAAAATTTTGATATTACAATTTTTACCCGCGAAATTCGGGGTTTTCAATGAAAAGAATGATTTTGGCCGGTGCGGTAGTTAAAATTTCTTTTTGCTCCTTTTAAAAGTTAAAATTTCCCTACTTGAAAAATTATGACGTGAAAATATTATTAGGGATTATTCCATAATTTATATTTTCACCGAATTACCATTACCTTCCCTTGTTGAGTATTCATTGAAATGTAAAAAAAAATTGAAATGTAGTTTAAACTTAAGCATTGCAAAAAAAACTAGAAAATTTGACATAGCTTAGCTTCTCTCCGCTTTGCGTTGCGTTGTAACGTTTTGACGCCACTTAAGTTATTAGGCTTTATCTGTTAGGCCACATGGTGGAGAAAGTTTGAGTGTTAAGCTCGGTACGTAACAAAAGTATATAAAGTGATTACCGCTGTAAGTAAATACCAAAACATCACTACTTCTAATTGCATGTACATTTTTAGGTAGTTGCAGTCCATAGACAATCTCCGTGGCTGGTCTTTAATACTACCAATAAATTGTTGCTGCAGCAGCTTTTAAAAAACCTTGTTCCCCTTTTTAAAAATTCAAATACTATCAAAAGACTGATTTTAGTGTTTACAATTAAATGTTACATATTTTAGTTGCAATAAAAAATAATTTTAAGAAAGTTTAAGGCGCAATAATACTGGAATTGGAATATGTAGCAGCAATAAAACTGCTAAAGTTAGACCCCACTTGTGAAATATTTACTCTGTAGAAGGAATTTCACTTTCAAGATACATACTTCCCCTGTTCGCAAGCAAAACACAAAAAGAGGGCGGAAATTTACATATGATTTTTTAGTTCAGGAAAGTTGAAAAATATTCAACTCAATCTTATGAGCTTAATGTCCGAGTGAAAATTACGAAAGAATCTCAATTATTTGACTGTAAAACTTTGACTCCACTTCACGTTTCAATATATACATTGAAATTCCCACGTTGCAGTTTCACTAAGGACTCAAATGCAAAATGATTTCAAGGGCAAAACTGGAGGATTTGCATGTACCTACGAATCGAATATTTTGAGGGTGACATTTTCTATTCAAATTTCTCTGTTTAGTAATTTCATGGGCAGACTCGTTTTGTTGAATATGAGCTCTTATACAGGCAATAAGTTGGAGTATAATAATAATTTATGGAAATTTTATTTGTAGAAACCTTTAAAACATTGCATGAAAATTGATCCCTAAAAAATTACATTTATTTACTCTGCGATTTCATGCAATTTTCATTTAAACCGGAGTTGTGGCAAAATCAACTGAAATTATTCCAATTATAGCCAAATACAAGTTTAACCAGAACTGATTATATATGAGAAAAAAAGAATCAGATCAATTTTTTAAAATTTCAGCAAAATAAACCCCTAAAATGTTAAATTTATTTTTAAAACTGAGCAGTAATAAATTGTCTTTTGCTCCACAGCAACTGCTGCCGTAAAGTTTAAAGGTTGTTTACAATGTAATTTTGAAGGAATTCCGATTTCATTTTTCTCTGCAATTAATTAATGCTTTGGTTTGCTACTTGGTATTTGAGCTGCTGAACAACTACAAAAAATTGTTTGTCTGAGGTATAACCTTAACAGAAAAAAATATATCTCACATATCACACTTCTGCATATTCTAAAGGAGCAAAATTGTTTTTGGTTATAATTTGTTAGCATTCAAATACTTAACTCTGGGTTACTAATACTCGTACAGTTCCCAATGTGGGCCTAACTGTTCTTCAGAAACGGCAAGCATATGGTTCTGTCCCAAAACACTTCGGTGATAAACTTGTAAGGTTTTTGGTTTCAAAGAGTTGTTTTTCCCCACAGGAGATTTAATTAATTTCCAAAGTAAACTGACAAAGATCGAAGCCTTTCTCTTATTATTTCAATCCTTCGTATCCTACTAGGTACAGCAGCTACGTGTTTTAAGGTCTCGGTCGGTCTGAAAAGTTTTTGAACGGCGTCAAATGTGACAAAATATCCTTTTAAAATAAAAATTTTCAAGAAAAATAAAGTTCATAATAAAGTCAAATAGCGCAACCCTTGTGGTGTATAAATGTGCATCTGATAAAAAAAGCTTTGGATTACAGCTCTAAAGAATGTTTCCCGTTGTTGCTGTCATTAATTCTCATCATTAATTTTGACTTTATCGTTGAAATTTATAAAGCACGGAGTTAGAGAAGATGTACTTGTTTTAACGCACTCAAACAAATTAAAATTGACAGAAACGGATGAAATTAAAAGGAGGGAAATTCCATGATCATGTCAAATTCTTCATGCTTGACCGATCAAAACAAATAATTACCAAATTCGATAACATCGTCCTTTACATTCAAAATTATTTCAGTGACATTGGTGTGAAATTGTGTTAAATTAGGGTGCGTATAACTCCATAAGCTTTCTCCCACCAAAGTCTCACAGGGCTAAGGCTTTTCGAAAAATAATCTGACGCACTTATAATGCACACTTTTTATGAACGACCCCAAAAACTTATTAGGTTGACCCCCAGAGGTCATCAAACTTAAACTGGGCGCCACGGCTCAATTTTTGAGGGACGCTGGGGGACGCGAAATTCTGTATTTTTCAGACATCCTTGGAGGATAATCATCATTATTATTGTTATATTTTTAGTCCAATCGTTTATAAACACTTGTACTTCTCATAAAAATGAAAACATTGAAACCACAACTGAATACATTTTTAAATTTACATACATATAAGTGTATGATTTAAAATCAATTTATCAGTTTTCATGGAAATGTGAAACCATTAATTTGTTTAAATCCATTCAAAATGTTATTTTTTAACGAAGCGAGAACGACGATTTAATATAATCCCTGCACTCTGCCAATGAAGTATCTCTCTTGGGACTGGCAGAATTATCAACACTTATAAAATTGCCACAGCACTGGGAGAAGGCAAATTTAAAAATGTATTTTTTAACTGGGGCTGACCTGCAACAAGGAAGTTGATTTTCATTTGACATCAATACTAAAATGGTATGCTCTTCCGAATAAAAATGTTTATGAAACTGTAACGTCGTTTAAATTACATCTATTCGGTGCAAGAAGTTAGGAGTATGAATCATTAAATAGAAACCACAATGTGAGAAACATCGTTCATTTGCACAGTCAGTTCGTTGTGAACAAATATTGCAGCAACAAGAAAAAATATATGGGACAGATAGGTAATTTCGTAGTTTTGGGATCAATGATTTTCTTGTTGGTTTTTTTTAATAAACTACACATTTGAATTGTCGAATTTTGTAGTTATTTAACCGTGAAAATCAAATGTTTCAGCATGGTTAAAGAAATTTCCACGATTCTGTAAAAGCATGTTTATTCAAACATGAAAAATTTACCAAAATATTGGCTAAAAACTAGCAAAAAACGTGATTTTCCTGAATTGTGTTCAACTTTAAATCAATTATGCAATATTTGATAAACTTCCTTAAACTTTTAAATTCCTTAAATAATAATAACCTTAAATTTAAATCTTGGTAAAATTGGTTTTGGGATGAATTTCCACTGTTTGGTCAAATTAAGACTATGGACCAAACTTGGAACAAACAATTTCGTGTCAACTTCCTGGATCCAAAAACTGTATATTTCTATTTCTTCTATGGAACTGCAAAATGAGAATCATCAGTCTATTCTTTATTCGTGTTTAGCAGTTCATCAGTCATAAAAGTATCCTACAATTTCTGGATCTTAGTAACGGCTGTTGGCATTGCGAAAATTGATACATTAATCGGCGTTTACATCTAGACATCTAGTATTTAACTTCATTAATGAAAATAATTTTACAGTTCTCCAATCCAATCCAATCTGGCAAATCGGGGGCCAATTTATTGTATTTTCGGGCCTTACCCATAATACGTGTAATTTTACAGGTCTCATGCTGTTGAGAGACATACATTTTTAAAATAATTTATGATGATTCCAATAAGTCATTCCTAATTTTTTTCACTACTGAGGTTTGAGGGAAAATATTTTTTGCGGGTGCTCTTTATTTAGCCCGAGAATCTGAGTGAAATGTTCTATGGACGGTGTTTCATGTTTCCAACTCAAAGTATGTATTAAATACGTATTCAATTTTTTAAATCGATTCGTCATCATTATGTAGACATTGTTGTAATTTACGTTATACACTAGCAAGTCTAGAATCTTTTAGAATAAAAGTCTATCGACGTTGAAGCTTAGCATTTCAAGCTAACAATGGCTTTTCTTCATGTTTCGTTTACATATGTAAAATGGCGTATATAATGCAAGCAGGGACCACAAAAATATTTAGAGTCTGAATTTATATATTATAATATATAAATTATTATTATAATATATGAAATATTTGAGGGAAAATCCGAAATGGACTGTGATTGAAGAGATTCATTGCATTGGAGAAAATGATTCGACCAGAAG
>JAQFXU010005167.1:0-12096 GCA_034693705.1 Spatulosminthurus flaviceps | reverse complement strand
CTTTACCGCCTCGGGGGTATAACTTTTAATTCTCATCTACTCGTGGTTTTATCTCAGGACCGGAATTCCAAAAAAAAATATCCAATCAAATTAAAGATAAACTTCCTTTTAAAAAATACTAGTAAACAGTAAACCTGTAAATACAAATTCCCCCGTTATGACAAGTAAATATTTCTAATCATAATTGAGATAACTGCCAACTGTTCTCTCGTATAACCGTCGGTCCGTTTTTCTAATACAAGCCAAAAACTGTATAGTGAATGAAGAAATGAGGAAAATATTTGGATGAAAAATATACGATTTTAGTTAATATGAAATTAAGTTGAGATGCTTTTATACGGTTCATCACACAAGGGAAATTTATGAGTGAATTTATCATACGCCTTTAGAGAGATTTGATAAATGGAAGAATTTCGACCGAGAAAAGATAATATGGAGAGAGTGAGTTGGAGAAAGGAGGTGGAAGGGGAAGAAAGAATTCCTTGAGCTGATGGTTAATCTTTGGAAAGTTTGTTGTCAAAATGAGGCTATCCCAAACGACCCACGCATCTCTATCGGCATATGTTCACACTGACAAGACATAAAGTAAGTGACTTTCTCTTACGGTAGTAGTTAGTTTATAAAGAAATGGCAACTTAAGATCTTCAGTAGAATAGAAACAGCTCGATTATCCTTTTGGAGCTTAGGAGAGAGAGAAATGAAAGGAGTTAAAACTATAAAACCTTAGGGTTTACCAACATATACATACATATACAGAGAAAATATGTAGATAATAAAGGTGAAGGTATTGAAGAAAAGGTATATGGATTTAACGTATAGATATATATGAACACAAGTAATTCTAGAGATCCTGTGAAGCGTTGAATTTCCCTGGAATGTGAATGAATCTAAATGTCTATAATAATGGATTTCATATGTAAGGAAGTGAAATGTTATGAGTGTGTGTGTATGCATGTGTGTGTGTGTGTGTGGGAAACAAGATCGAGCGAGATGGATATGCAAAGATAGCCAGAAGAAGATGCAAACATGGAAAGTTTGCAAGTATGATGGTAAGTGGACGTCGGTTCGGTAGTTATAAAGTAAGTGCCCATAAGTAACTGAGAGAGGAGTATCTTGATGTAAGAGAGAGATAGAAGGGAACGGGAGGAAGAGAAAGAGAGCCGATGCGAACTCTCGGATTGTGAGTATTATGAGAGTATTTCTATGTCTGCATGGATTCCATAGTTTGCACTACTAACAATTTGAGTATAGTTTAAGTGTCGTTGGTTTTTCCACTACGACTACACATCCCTGTCTCTCGGTTTTAGTTCTTTGGTTCGAGGGATCATCACGAGAGACGTTTTGGTGGTTTCAAGTGATTTCACTACGAGCTTTCCTTCTCCTTTGTCAAGTAAAAAAAATGAGGATGAGGATGAGGAGAGAGAGAGAGAGAGAGAGAGAGAGGTTTGGAAAGAAGTGGAGAGACCCTTTTCTCTATATGCTTTTAGACCCACACCACTTGGAATAGATGAGATGCGGGCAGGATTTTTAGCTATTCATACATACTCGATAGTTATAGAGGAAAAGCGATGACATAGTATCAATATGCTTTCTATATTACGACAATGTTGTTCCTGCAACTGAAGCTCCGTTAGAATGAAGGAGGCTTGGGCTGAAAGAGAGAGAACTTTGATGTTTAAACTTACGGAAATAAATGTTCAGGTAACCCCACCAATCCCAGCAGGCGTTCGGGTTCAACAGAGTCGCTATCGTCTGTGGAAATAGCACGATGATATTATTCAGCTCGGCTGCTTCCAAATAGCCCGTTTTCCTTGCAAATCCTTCTCCAGCATTACCTCTGTAATATTGTAGGTACACGTACATCAAAATATATAGATATGGTTTCTATAGTTAAGAGAAAAAAAATATCAAGCAGAATTTATATCTCATTATTATACTACACATAAGCAACATTTTTTTTCTAGGTAGTTTCTCTCTCCTTTATGTCTCCTCTTTATTTATCTTACAATATCCTTGAATAGTCCATCACCATGCTTGTATGTATTTTAGTGATACTTTCCCCACCCCCAGAAAAAGTTTTTTTCCAATAAAAATCCATCTCACACTTTAGAATAAAGGCCAACATAATTTCCTCAGGCAATTTTCTTTTTTTCAATTAAAGCCTGCCGCTTTAATTTAATATATTTATGTCAGTTTCATTCTGGTACAATAAGTTATGCTGCCATTTTAAATGGTCTATAATAGCTCGGGACTCGGGACATAAATCACCAGTGGGGCAAAAACCGTCGTGTGGTAAATGGCGTCATACTATTTAATAATATTATTATTGGCTTTCTTTGCCACATGATTATGTGTTTTTGATCCTCCAATGGCGTTAATTGGCATGTGGCAATATTTGCCCCACCAAGACTGATTTTTGCCTTGCTGCGACTTTTGCCCTAAAAAATCATAGTCCTGACCCAGACGGGAATTATGAACGGGTAGCATACCGATTGCATAAATTTATATACATATATAAATGTGTAATTCTGAAAATTGAAGGAATGGATTGGGCTTGTGTCAACCAAAAAAGAATTGGATTAGAAAACATATATATATGAAAGCATTTGTAATCTTTCTGATTTAAATTCAGAAGGACCCTTTATACTATTGGCGTATCCTTTAAAAAATTATTTAAAGGGGAAAGTAAGTAGACACAGTGGAAAAAACGATTGGAGAAAGTAGCTTATCTGAGTGACGGAAGGAGGAACCGGAGCATACGATGATCACGTCTGATCTGAAGTCTTGTCTACGCATTCATACACCTAGGGTATCTATCCATTTGGTCCTACCAATACATACTAATCATATTATCTTGTGGAAGAAAGGAAGTGGGATAATAGTGATCGGGGCGGGGAAAAATGAGCTGGTGGTTGGATCTGAGGAAAATATTAAAAAGTGTTTTCCTTCATCCCACTCACTCGCTCCTTCAAGCACAGACAGGCAGAGGGATCAGAGAAGGAAAAAGGAGATGACATGCAATTGTAAATGCATGCATGGAGCACAAAGTGCTACGACGCTTGAATCCTAAATGTTGTCAGTTGGCAATCGCTTCAATTCCGGGATTTGGCTAGAAAATTTTACTTCCTCTCTTTCTTTCTATACTCTCAGCTATAGTTTCTAGTACTCATATAATGTAAATTTAAGCCTTTTTTATCAGTGAAAAAACCTGTGTTGATGACAACCGTGGAAGGCAATATGGAAACGACATGGTCTAGAGCCATCTCTACATCCTGAAGGGACGTAGATGAAACCAGTGCTGTCCATGCTGGAAACACTTGGTGGAGAAACGTAGAAGAATTCTGATTGCTTGAACTCTATAAAATCCCCTAGTAGTTGAACAGGGCCACTGGGACGTGATAATCCTCCATTGTAGAGATAATTTAACATTTCGAAGGCTCCTTTGTAATTACAATTGTTGATGTAGTAAGTTGATGAGGATTTTTGATTGCAGGGGGCGCCGTAATCGTCTGTAGGCTACAAAAAATCAAGTGAGAAATTCGGAAAAAAGACTCATTTTTATTTTGCCATAAGCCCAATGCTAATTTACCTGTCCGTGCTCCGCCGCCATTCTGAACTCTGTACGTACAATTGCTCCGTAATGTTTATACATTTGCTCAATATTCTCACCAGATGCTGAGGAAAATATTTTCATCAGGCAACTTTAGTGGTAAAAATTACTGGTACGGAGAATGGGATTAAATGAAAGACGAAAAATGCCCAAACCTGGATAAACCGTGGTATCTTCTGTTCCATGAAAGATCCAAACGCGTTTCCCATTGATATTCGACGTGCGGTCAATTTGCCCCGAGATAGCAAGAGTATTTGCCTCGGCAATCAATGCAGCCACGTTAATCGTCCTTGGAAAGTTCATACATGTTGTAGCAAATGAAATGCCACCATTGCCACACATGTAGGGTACTTTTTCAAATAATCAAATTATTTTCATTACTCATTCTCATATTAAATATTAGCGCCCAGATCCAATACAATAATGTCACCGAGTTGAAGAGAAAGTGAGAGACAGGCAGGAGCTCGCCTCACTTTATTTAATTTTGTTTCACGCCTGCCGTGCATAGCAGAGCTGGATTTCATTTTATATGAAGATTGGAATTGTGCGTATTATGAATAAAAATTAGAATATTTACTGGAATTTTGCACGCTTAAATTTTACGATAGAGGTACACCTACCTCCTGCAAACAGTCCTACTCCGACGATTTCACTGGAGTGGGCAAAATGAAACTGACTTGCCATTGCAGCTCCCGATGATATACCCGAGACAGTAATTTGACTCTGGTCTACATTGTAGCTCTCTGTATAGGAAAAATTATTCGACATTATTCTCAATTTTAACGCGGTGTAAATAAATAATTCCAAGGATGCAAATCAGAAAATACATGAAATTCTTGAGTCTAGTTGAAAACACTTGAGACAAACTTAGACAAATTATTAGCCTAGGCCTAAACCGTTAAATCAATTTGAATCCTAGCACTTACTTAAATTTTCCGCTCCTAACGTTCCACATAAGAAATTAATTAAGAAAGACAGGCAGAGAAAGGTCTTCATTTTGAGCAATTGGTGATTGTTGTTGTGGACAGAGGAAAGCGCTTTAGTGACATTAGCTGATGCGTTATATATTAGCTACAGTAATGATTACTGTGAAAATAGGTAGGTATTGTGACCACTTCAATTATTTCAAGTTGCGAAGTCATTGTATTTTGATACATTAGAAAATACTGTAATCGCTCTAAAGTTAATACCATTTATTATAAATTTAGGATTTAACATCAATCATTTTGAGCATCCTGAGGCCATCAATATTTGATGTATGCATTGCTAGAGTATCGGCGTGAATGATGTTTGAAATTAAAAGCGTCGATCTTGCTTGCCACAGGAAACCCAATGAGATAAGGATTTTGAATGGGATCCGTGTTTGATAAATAGGATTTATTGACATCGGTATGCTCTGCTGTTAGATTGTGAAACGAAATGAAGTGAAGTGCAATGCAATGCGTAATTTACCAAATTAAACTGTTGTGTACAGGACGGTAAATTGATTTATTTCATAATAACTAGCATACACATTCCTTTATATAGAATCAAGATGAAGACAGTTATAAAAATTATTATATTTTCAAAGTTGGCGATGGCAACAGTAATAGAACTGAATTTCAACTTTCTATAAAACAACACGCTATGAACAGATGTATAGTTGTTCTCTAAGGTTTGGTTTACGTATATATAATTTAAGAGGAAACTCTCTATAATTCGGGAACTCCATCGACAGGGGATTGTAACGTGTGTAGCCTACCAGCTACAGTAATTTCAATTTCCTGAGCTTAGGCAAGAAAGTTTACGATGGCAATAAGTGGAATTAATTGTAAGTAGGCATGCAGGATCTCCAAGTATTTACATACATGATTAGGAATAATTCTTTTTCTCGAGATTTTAATGTGCAAAACAATTGCGCTAAAAATAATAAATAAAATATTTACCAGACAAGGTTTAACGCGTTTGATTGCATTTGGAGCCCGTGAGGGCATAAAAATTAAGTTAATAATATTAATTTATGGCACACAAACAAAAGAATTTTTTAAACAAGTTTTAGAAAACAAATGCCAGTACAAGTCTTTGAAAGAACAAGTGCACTATGTAGAGCTTCATTGTAGGAGCACTCTACAAATAATGTATGGTATCAATTTTAACTAACACAGGTATAAATACAAATTATCAAACATTTTGTACTACAACTTTTTCAAAACTTACTACTTTCAAAAATTTCAACGTCGGGCAAAGCTGCGGGGACAGTGTTAACTGCACAAACAAGTTCAATAAATATTTGACAAAACAACAACCTACAAGGAATTAAGTAAGTTGCAAAAATCCTGAGGCGAAATAAATCCAAAATTGTTTCCAAACCATCCTCGCCTACAATTAAGAACTGGTTGAATTTTCTAAATTGGAAGAATAAGTTCATAAAAATTTGCATTAGCAAATGAAAAAATATTCAGTTCGCTTCGGTGGTGCTTCCAGTTCTGCGTCGAGTTTGCTAATGAAAATTGAAAACAACGGAGTAAGTAACGCATAGGGAATATTTTATGCAATGCGTACTGAATAAATAGTATTTGAAATTCAATGAATATTTTCAATGCAATCTAACCTCCAATTTTCGACATTCCAGCAAGGCAGCATGAGATTTGGATTTTTCTTGTTCCAACTGGGAATGAAGCAGGCTGATTTCGTCAGTCAAATGTTGGTTGAGTTGTGTTAACTTCTCAACCTCAGCGGAGAGGAACACAGTGTCTTTCACTGGAAACAAAGAAAATGCAATTTTGCCTCAGCGTACCGTACAAATGTCATGAGATTTCATTTAATGACAGATGCTTCAGAGGAGGTAAATACTACTTTTAAAAACACTTGAAGACTGTTATCGCAGAAAAAATCCGGCCTGCACCAATTTACAAAGGCTGGTGGAGTGACATGAAGCATTATAAATTATAATAATGGGTGGTAATAATATGAGAGAAGACAATCAAGATAAAAACCCTACTGTTAGCTTCGCCAACAATCGACCAAAGTTTCTTGAAGCGAGCTTTGCTGATTTCTAACTCTTTCTCAAGCTCCATTTTCTCCTCGGAAAGCTTAGTGATAATGGCATCCTTCTCCTCCAGAATATGGCGCACTTCCAAATTGTCCAGACCCACGAACGGAGCTACAGGCACTTGCTAAAATAATCACATTTTACTATCCTTTTATACTTTCTTTTCATTATTGATCCATCGTTTCTATGAAAATTCAAAGTGAAATATGGATGAATACAGCCAAAGTCGTCGGTCTGTGTGTTTTCTTTTATAACACGGTTAAAGTTAACTCCTAATACCACCAACCACCATACATCATTTGGGACTTATATGAAAACGTCGTTTGTTTCTACACACAACTTGACTCCAACTGGGCATCATAGCATCAGAGCAATGGGGTATGAAATAATATGATCAACGACACCCAGACAACTTGCATAAAGGTATGAGGAAAGTCTGTGCGAAGGATGTGTTTTGGACGTGGTACAGATTTTCAATACGTACATGATTACGAGATTGAAGCAACTGGCGTTCCATCTCCAGCTGCCTCTCCCGTTTCATTTCCATTTGAGCTTCCAGACGGATTCTTTCCATTTCCTCCTCCGGAAATGAAGACGTATATCCGTTCGTGGGCGACCAATCCGGATTTGGCTTTGGATCTTCTACCAACGGCTGTCCCTATAATAACACGCAACTTGTTAAAAACCTTGTTTATTAGACAATCCTCATTTATGATCTCCAATATTTTTTCATGCGTTCACTTATAGTAACTTTACGAATTCTGCACTTTAGAATTATTGGAATAATCTCACTTGCCCTACTCTTAGTACAATCAAATATATAACACTTACGTTGCTCAGCTTTGCGTTAAATTCGCAGAGCGGAACGGTAACCGGTTTTTTCTTAGCCTTAACTTTACTTTGAGATTCATGCTCAATTCGCTTTTGTTCCTTCTGATAATCTAGTTTTGACTGCAGTAAAGCGGCTTCCATATCACTTTCAAAAGTTCCACTAACGTACTGCAAAAGGGAAAAGTCAAGGTTTAAAAAACAAATACTCAACCAATTTCTCAATATTTCCAGCAAATTAGGTTTACTTGTAGCTCGAAAGTTTCAGTTCCTACCAACCACACCAATCAAAAATAATAAAAACAAGCTAAAAATTAAAATAATATATATATATTTTTTCCAAATCTATTTTTTATTACCAAAATCCAACACTTTCACGAGCCTCTTTAAGTCAGTACCTCTAAATCTCTTTGTTGCCACTCTTCCCACTGTGCTTGATTCATCCCTGCCGGTCGACCATTATTTCTATTAGGTTGTTTCTGCTCAGACTTACTTTCGCTACCAGAATCGGATAATTGACCTGGAGCAGGTGTTGGACTTTGACTTTTCTTCTTTTTCGAACAGCCCAGCCCGAAAGCCATTGATTGAAGCTATAAAAGAGTTACATAGATGTATCAAAATATCCTTCCAATACAGGAATAATTTCTCAAGTACTACGATTCCATGCTTCCATTCCATTAATTGAGTTGT
This sequence comes from Spatulosminthurus flaviceps, assembly GCA_034693705.1. NCBI lineage: Eukaryota > Metazoa > Arthropoda > Collembola > Symphypleona > Sminthuridae > Spatulosminthurus > Spatulosminthurus flaviceps. Next base: position 3,937 of record JAQFXU010005167.1, on the reverse strand, counting down.
ACTTTTTTCTCATCCGATGCGCTGTTACTAGGGCTGTCCGAAGTTTTGTTCGGTGCTGGAGTTTTCTTTTTGTTCTTGCTACCAGCCTTTTGAGCAGTCTTGTTTCCACCTTCAGAAGAATTTGTCGCTGATTTCCCCTTCCCTTTCTTAGAAGTCACAAATGGGTCCGGAGCATCATCAGAAAGGAATGCGAATCGAGAGGAGGATTGTCTAAATGCCATCTTGTCCTACAATTATTCCAAATCATTACAAAAAAACACTTAATAACCAATTTTCCCGTGCGCTGACACACTACACTCCTCGAAACAATACCTTCGAAAATGACCCCGCCACACAATCTCTCGCCGAACGGATGCATTCATTTTTAAGTTAATTGGAAATGTTGTTATCCCACAACTTCTGCTAATTTTCATTAACAAGTTCACGGGGATTCTACCGTATCTGATCACAACTTCCGTATCTGATCACACCTAACCTAACCTAACCTGTGATCAGATACGGAAGTCGGGTTGTGATCAGACACGGAAGAACACCCATCCTAATCCGTCACCCTTGTCATTTTCTAAGTTCCTTAAGGTTAGGGGTTGGGTACTAATCCCTATGTTATCGGGCTTACTTCCGAATCTCTCATGCAACCACCCATTTGTAGCACATTATGTTGATGAAGGCAATTGGTAAGAACGACTTACCTTAATTATCGATCTGCATTAATTCTGCAGATACTTGGTGTTGGTGCTATACTTATAATAACTTAAGTTACCCATTATTACCTTAAGTCGCCCTACTACAATAACACCCATGGATGTAGGTTCTTTCTTGCTGTACACTCATTATTTATATCTCTACTTTCAATACCAAGTTTGTTTTTGAAGAAAATGCAATAATGCTGCCACTATACATACTGTCTTCATACTTCATTCCCGCTGATACATTGCTACTGTTGTTTTAGGAATTTACTTGAGGGAATATCTCCAAAGAGATTGTTTTCCGAGGGCTATCATAAAATCATTTTCACAACTCTTATTGTTAGTAGTATGCAGTATCCTAAATCTATACGCACACGCACACCCTGAAACTTAAAAATTCTCAATTTCATATCCCTTTAAACAATATTGCTCAAAACTCAAGATGATACACCAACCGTGAATGAATCAATTTTTGTCCGTTTACAATTATTTTTAACTAACTTTCTTTCCGTACCACCAAAATTAAACTTCGAAATGAAACACAGGAACAAGAAATGGAAAATATATTAAAGTCAACAGGTAACAGGTCCCTCACATTTACAAAAACGCAAATATCATAAATTTGTACAAGCAAATCAAATAAATCTCACCTCCTACCAAAATCAAGAAACAGTCACAACAAACATTTACACAACAAATATTCAATAATAACTGATGAAAAGCGAAAGCAATTACAATATTACACATACAATACTACAAAAACATTTGTACACCAAATGTCAAGGACCAATGTTTAATGCACACAATTTTTAATTTACAATTTAACGCAGAGCAACATAATATTTGGATTAACCCAAAACTTCAGCCCCACAGAAATCTGATTCTCAGATCAATAATAATATTCCTCTTCCTCGAGCTAAACTTCTGGAAATTATTCAAATGCCTCTTTCCAAATATTACTCGAATGACGCTTCAAAATGAAATCAACGCTAATTACTAATTAGTAATAAGGCGTACTTACATGCAACTCATTCAACCACCTGACAATATAACAATTATTGACGAAAATACCTCAAAACAATAATTAACGCAATAACAAATTTATTCGTACCTTGACCACTTATAGAGAACGACGATGAAATAGTAAACTAATTAAAGTTGCCGTTAATTGAGCAAATATTTCCCGCGATACAATTTATTATTACTGTGAGCTTTCAGTGCTATAAACCATGCAACACCTGAAGAGAATCAGTCAAAAGATCTATCAGTAGTCAGTAACTATCCTCGTCCCAAACTGTCTTTCAAAATTTGAAACGGTTTGAGTTACACAAGGTAATAAACTGAATGATTTCAGAATTTCATGCGGCTTTGTAAACAAACGCGGAGACAAAATTCGTAATTTAGTTTAATCGCAACAATTATGATAATTGTATAATTTATAACAACCCGTTCAATGCTAAGCAACAATTTTTTCTACGTGTACTCTAAATTGTTATTTGAACTTTACCACTACAGAAGGTGCGAATCATTGACCGGTTTAATTTAGCACGAGGTATGATTTCAGTTCATTCTTTTTTACCCCCGTCGTCATAAGCCAAACTTGGGCAATTTTATTTACCTGTTTACCTAATTATTGTATGTAGATGGGTAGTTTTGTCCGATGTGGCGTGATACATACCAGCAGATACCAAAGTTTTAAATTTTAATCGATATGACCAAACTTCTTAACGACAGGACCGTTATCTCGAACAATGCGACTAAAATTATAACCGATATAACGGTTATTTAGCCGATGGAGCCAACATTTATATCAATGCTGTACTAAATATTAATTTGAAGGGGTCACAGTGTCGCAGTAGTAGTATCAGTGGTCGTAGGCCGTAGGCTCCTTAAATATCGAGCGCACGCTAGCCGCGCTGAATTCTTTGCTATGCTATGTTTATACCGCCTGACTTTCAGCCACTTCTGCGGCTGGGTTTTTCTATATAGCGTTAATTTGACTTACTAAGGCTATGAGACTAAAGTGTACGCTGATACAATAATTATTTTGACCGATGAGACAAAAGATTATTTACAATATTATACGGATGTGAATTTGATATTAATGTAACCGAATTTTTGACCGCTTCCATTTGCAAACCAATTTTCAGGCCAATACTACAGAGAAAGTTTGGCTGAGTCAACGATCTTTCTGTTCTGACAGATATGAAGGAGACTTTGTGAATTGTGAGCAGCGAGCATCCAAAATTTCGGCTCATTAGACGATTAGACAGCATAGTTTTGTCCCATTAGATAAAATAAAACCATGTTGGTGCTCAAAATTGCTAAAAGTAATGTTCGCTCAAAATTATTAGACTATTAATTCTTCGAGGAATTGATTCCACCAAAATTCTACATGGCGATGACTGCAAAATCCTAACCGACATAACCGTGCAATAATATATCTCATTAGTTTAATTAAAATTTTTATTGAAAACCTGGCGGAGGATATAGAACATCCCATCATCAAACACATGACCTTCACATGGGAAGCAATCACTCTGTAAACAAGATCAAAGATAGATACTTCCTCCAACAACGTCAAAAAAATCATGATGAAATTACAAACTACAACTAGAAAAATGTTTTAATTACATATAACATGTCAGCAACAGTATATACACGACACAGTTCAAAGGGCATGCCTGTGCACTGTTCCTTTGCGAGAAAATCCAAGAACATTGAAAACAACCCAGTTTTTCATGCGGAATAAAACTTGTGCGAGGGATTGTGTCTACGGGATTATTTCTGGAGGGATATTGTGTCCGTGTATTTACTACACTATAGGGCCTAAATCATGAATAGACTTATTGACCATTGAATAAGGGCTCCATTCGATTCGAAATTCGAATGACATTTTTGGAACAAAATAATTAGGCAAGGTTACTCAAACGCATTTTTAAAAAGTCCTGGTATTCAAATTTTATGAGTGAATGAAATTGCAGTTTGGATCTGGTCTGTTGGTTTTTATTTCACATGTGGTAAATTCAGACAATACATAGTATTAATACTATTAATAATAATTGTGAGCGATGCGGTTATTTTTTGATGGGATAATTTCATTTCACTGTTACTGTGATTGTATTAAAACGGTGTAATTAATTTACGGTTCGGCGGAGGTCACATTCAAGGAATATAGCGACCTGTCGATTGAAACTTGGAATTCTCCCCGACGCCCAACTTCTCCGTCCTCACAGCTGTCCAGATGGTTC
>JAQFXU010005166.1:0-12102 GCA_034693705.1 Spatulosminthurus flaviceps | reverse complement strand
AATAAAATGGGAAAGAGTTTTTTTCTTGGGTAAAATATATGTGTGTTTATGTGTGTGTATTTTTTTGTATATTTAGTAGTAGAAATGTGCGCCGGAGTAAAATTGCTATAAGAGAAGTTGACCGTTGACTAGGCGGGTAGTTTTCCTTGGTTGACACGTAAGTACTTGAGGATACGTGTTGTTGGAATTGTTGTTGTTGTTGTTAATATTATTGTAACTCTCGTTCAAGTAATAATCAGTGGCTACTAAAAGTTGGTCACGATCAAGGGCTGAGGAGGAGAAACAACGAAGGAATGGGATATTGCTTTCCTGGCAATTCAAGTGCAGTTCAACATTGTCCGTAGACAATCCAAGCAGTTCAAGTCTCACTTCCATCTGTGAAATAAAAGAGAGAAAATCATTAGATTTTTACAGACATTCTTCTCACATGCATTTTTACATTAATCCATCACCTCTTCCTTCCCATTTATTACTCATGTAATTTATTTCCCTTGCAACTTTTCCTTCCTCAACAATTTTCCCTCTGCAATTTTTCACCCATTTATTTTAAGCAGAACATGCATGCATGAAAAGTACAATTAAATTACTTTTCTCTTGTTACGTAGGTGTACACATATAAATAGACTTGTGAACAAGCACTTGTGTAAATTTGTGTGCACAAGCACTTGCGTAAACTTCTTCTTGTGTGCAAAAGTTTGGAAATTTTAAATTATGTAAACACGGGTAGGTAAAGGAGTAGGTCTCGGTTGAAAAAGTTCCGTAATTACATAAACAATTCATTCAATCTGTGAGTGAGCTTTTTCTTCCAAAAGAACGCTTTTCAGTTTCCAACAAATTCCACTCACTCATATGATACAACAGTATAAATAAAGGGAAAAAGGACTAAAATATAATTGGGAAATTAACCCTGGAAGCAATTATTACACTCTGGTTGGAGTGCGTAGGTCTGAAATGTGATGATGGAAACGGGTAGTTTCTCAACCCTTGCTTTATAAACTTATGGAACACATGTGATGTACTGGGAATTTACGTGATCTTCCAAGGTGGTATATAACTACAAATATAATATGTACGCTTTAAGCCCTGCCTGCAGTAGTAACTTTTAGTTCCTTGGGTACGAATTATTAGTGAGATGAGAATCCTATGCCTAAAAATAGTCTGAAAATGACCCTGAAAAAAGTGTCTAGTCTTCATACTGTCATCCCCCTGATATGCGAATATATCTGTTATATTTTCTTACTCAGAAATCACATTACCACTGAACCATTTAACAGCCTCACACTCACACACACACACACACACACTATTATTATAACTACAAGATATACATATGTACAGGCCCAGCAGGAATAAATGGGACATTCTAGTGATACCAGTAGAATTTCCCAGCCTCATAGTTATCGCTACCCTCCTTTTCTCATGCCTTCAAACTCTTAGCCGTTTAATGCTTTACCAACACGTAATTTTAGTTCAACTTGAACAAGCAGGAGCAAGTTGAAAGGCAAGTTTTTCCTAAATTCTTTTCACCTAGCCGATATAGATATTTCCTCTAGACCGTCCCTTCTTCTTTGAGCCATAAGTATTGATAACATTTGAGACATTCTAATCTCATTTAATTCTTGCTTGTTTGTCTTCCTAACAGGTACAGAGTCATTGTAAGTTTTGTAAGGTAATAAATTTGGATTTCCTCTGTCTCGATCCTTAAAGTTGTCTCCTACAATTTCAATCCCACTAATTTCCAATTTCCATTTATTATTTAGTTTCTCTCCGGAGCGTCGTCTCATGACATTGGGACATGAATTCCTACGGACATACTTTCATACTCTCATTTCTAATCCACATATATTTATCAAGCATAATAATGGGCTGAGAGAAGACAAGCGTGAAGTGAGCAGGGGAAGCCATTTCCATGTATTTTTAGTCATCTGTACATAACACATGGAAATTGTATAGGTACCTGGTGAATGCTATACAAATATATGGACATGCATTTTCATTGCAGATATGATCCCTCCTTTTGTATGTGTTTAAATGAAGGTTCCTTTACTATTAAGAGGAGCTCCACGATGATGAAATCCGGAAAAAGGTATTAATCTCCGGGAAATTACATAAGGCTCTGCCAATTATTATCCCTCTCTCTCTCTTATAAACCTCATCTAATTTCTCACTGTCATTGTCAATTGTCTCCCTTTTAACCTAATGCCATTTAACATGATAAGTATCAAGGCAATTATATAGCTTGACTCTATAAACTCCCATTCCATTCCTCTAAGAAAGAGTTGCGTTGTGATGGAGCAATAAAGAGCAGGGACGAAAGGTTTATTAGATTTTAACTTGTCTGGCAAAGGGAGGAATGTTTTTCTCCCAGCGAACCCTAAAACAATGTTAAGTACCGATGAAGATCAAAGGTAGGATTGTATTTGTATGTACAGGTGCGCACGTACGAAAATCCCATGCGCTAAAATACGTATACGAGTAAAGTTGAGGTAGGGACAAAGTCTAGAACATCACATGATTTCTTCAAAACAAATACAAAGGGAATTAAAAAGCTCAAATGGAATTTCACCCTTGCAAAATACCATGAACTCAAACTAAATTGCCTAATAAGTTATTCCTGGAAAGAGCAAGCTACATTAAAGTGTAGGGATAGGAGTGTATAGTAAAGATATAGGGCCCACGTTCAAAAGGTAATGAAACTAGAACAATGGCTCTGTACTGTAGCTTTAAGGAATTAAAATGTTTGTGACATAATTGAAATTCATTAATACTGAGCATATAGAAAAGTTGGGCTCTAGTATAAATAATTAAAATGAAGTCTTCCACGCCACACGCTCCTTTCTCTCCTATCCTTAAAAATGTGAATGTTTGACGTAATAAAGGAGGTTTAAGCCAGGCATTTACACCTATGATGTACTTTTTCTCATGCCGTGTCGGCGTGGATGGTAAGAAAAAATGACAACCTTGGCTCATGGAGTTTAAACTATGTACACGTGTGTGATTAGATAGGAGGAATAGTAGGAGAGGAGTCTTTAGAAAACTGCATTTTAAATTGCATAAGAGTTTGAGAAGTTGAGGTAGTCAGAGGATCCGTAAGGTTTTAATGAGGACAGGGAGGTCTCAAGTGAAGAGCTAGTGTATGCCCACACAATGTGAGATGAGAGGGAGAAACTAATATATATTTATGAAATCTAATCACGTCTTAAAATAGAAAGACAAGCTCTTATATTGGCATAGGGACGTGAGAATACTAGTACATTAAATTCTTGTATGTCATTCTTCTGTCAGTCATGGCCAGGGCAGTTTTAATGGAGTCAGCAAGCATAGGAGCATAGCTTTAAAAAAATTTTGTTGAGTGACAACGTTTGCAATTTTTTTTTAATCCTCCTTGTATGCCTAGATGGACCTCGAGGGTTCTTGCCACTCCTAAATATTTTATGTTTGCATAACCGGTGTGTGTACATAAAGTTATTGTGTGTAATACATAATGATATGACTTGATTATAACATTCCATGGGATACATTGCCATCTTATTGTTTACTGAAAATAAAGCTCAGAGTTTTCTATATAGTCATGTCCATATACTTGAGACGAGCACATGTTACCGGACTACTGACCGCATGTGGTGATATATACCCTCATCTCATATGATATGATAGGGATCTTATATATAAAAGGGAATCGAGCTGATTTTTATCAAATCCTTGGCGACAGTCTATTTTTTCTCTAAACATGGCTTGGCTACACGAAATTAGTATTATTATGTAAATTTTATTGAAACTCATCCCACAATTATCATCCCAAACACATTTGACTCACAATTGGTCAACCAACGAGTGGAGCACACAAAACAATTTTTCCTATTTAAATACATAGCAAAATAGTCAATTTCACTTAAGAATTCAACTCAAGTTTAAATTTAAATAACTGACTTGCAGATTTCTGCTACCAATTTCTATTCACACTATTTTTTCAGAAACGTACTATATGTAATAAATTAAAGGTGATAGGTCAATTTATCAAATATTTTTTATAGATTTTCAAGTAGAATGAAATGATAAGGTTGAGCTAGTGTTTGTCAATTGATTAGAGAAGATCCTGCGATCGTCTACACCTGTCACTCTTTAATTTGTCAGCGCAAGTATGTAAATTAAATGAAAACCGAAGGTAGTAAATAATAAAGGTAGAAAAAAAACTCACGTTGCTTATAATAATTCCATTGATTTTTTTCAAAATGCAAAAAAAACCGGATTATACGCCAACGGGTTGAAGCCTTACTAATACCTAACTATTTCTGCCTAACTTTATGCATGGATTTGAAAAGTTGAAATATTTCCTATTATGTGTTGTTAGTAATTAAATTATGTAATTCCCATTAGCTCTACGTTGCACATTGCAATTCATCAACAATCACGTGAACTTTCATGCAAAGTTAAATAAGCCAATTTCAACGGAATAAATACATGTGATTACATATGGGATGAAATCATGAATAAAAAATGCAAAAATTGGAATTCAACCTCTCTTATTGAGATTGACTGCGATGGAAAATATTAAGTAAACACGTTATAATTAGATTTATATATTCACTATGCTATGTAATGGAATGCTAACAAAATTAAAGCCGGAGAAAAAATTTCATTGTCGTCAATTGTAGAAGGTCAAAACTGCAACTGAACATTTCCCTCTCTTGTTTACAAATCTCTCGAGTAGGCAAACATCCTATGAGAATAAGCTCAGATAAGATTTTAAACCTAAGAATAAAGAACCTTTCCCTACATTTACCAAATATACATATAAACCCATTAAATATGCACAGGTAGATATAAATACATAATACATAGAAAAGGCAAACCCTATAAATTGTAAAAGTCCTCGAGAATTTGTCTACCCTGCAAAAGAAAAAAGGTGTGCTGAAAATTGGAATTTTCTCTCAATTCTCCCAGGAACCATGTAACTAATGCTCTCTAGAGCCATTCCAACTCACTCACTCCAAGAGTAAGAGCCTTTATCAAGATTGTTACATAGGTAAATGTACATATGAGAAAGGAGTATGGATACAGTACAGACCGGCATAAGTAAGTTTCTCTCCAACGTGACTTTTTCCTCGGGAACTCCGAATCTAATGCGCCAAGTAGGGCAAGGAAACAGACCGCAGGCTCAATACGTTCAGAAGGTTGTCTTTTCACAAATTACTTTCAATTTGTACAATACACTACTGTACTCTACAACTCCCATGATATTAGCAGGGCTACAAATGACATGGGAAAATCTAGAGCCTTTATAAATAACCAATTTAATCAAGTACAATATACGCGGATAGTTTGTCAAATAAATCTGTGTGTGCTGAACTCCACTAATAAATCACAAATTTGTAGCAACAGCTTTCAAATAAGCTTTTATTCCCTCTAATATGAATGAACTCGCACATAAATCCTACTTTCTTCCTTAGCTTAGCCCTAATGTTCCTCTTTACTGTATATTATATGGATCTGTCTGAAAGAACATTTATTTCACAATCAGGAAATGTAGAATGATCATTTGAGTAAATGACATTTTCAAAAAGATGAAATTCCATAAAAGTTTTCCACAAGTTGGAAACAAATAAATAAATCTTTTAAAAAATTACCAACTCTCTCTCTCTCTCAGACTTTTCTACATTTAAGTAGCTACTCGAAAAGATTTAATCTTGCGAGATAAAGCCTTCTACAGGATATTTACTTTTAGTAGAGATACTTATTTAGGGGGAAATTTATAGGTGACAAAAGGCATCTGGGTGAGATTTGGGAAATAATCCACAAAAATAAACTTTTTGCGTCGTACTTTGTATTTCCTCTGTAATATGTACGTAGCTGGAAGCATAGTAAATCTTGTATATTAATCTGCCATCAGTCAAGGAGCACATGGTCAGGTAGGAGTAGGAGGATGGAAGGGTTACGAGTGAGTGAAAGTAAATCATAGAGAGATTATAATGGTAATAATAACGCTATATGTAGTTTACTATACATACTTCGCTATATATTCCCACTCAGAATAAACCCTCTGTTTACCTCTCTCAGCCCATCCGTGAGGAAAACATGGAGATAAATATAAGATGAGTTAATAGAAAAACAGTGTTAATAAATCTTATGGGTATTTTATATGTACAAATTTCAAGAGAACATTAAAGGACTGCCAAGAAGTTAGTAGGACAAGTTTTGTAGAAGGGGCCATTTTTACATGTCCTATCGTATAGGCTGTCATCAGAAAATAATCATCACCTAATAATACTAAAACACCATATGAGACCATGGGGATATGAATTAAACGTGTAGCATTAACATGTTATGAGAAAACTCCGAGTTTCTCCGAATTCAAAAACCCGTCCAATTTTAATGCAAAATCACGTGCTAAACTCCTACACGAAATGCTAAACACTCCCTCCCGGCTTTTCAAAGTACTTTTCCTAATAATAATACACGGGTTTCAATTTCAATTATAGTGTGTGTACATCTGTGAAATACAAATCTCTTTCTTATCTTTCCCTCTCAAGTGCTTCCAGCTATTTACAACTTCCCCTCTCCTTAATTGAATTCCTTTGTAGTAATTTAGATAATTAACATGGACAAAACTTTCAAAGCATATGTAAAAGGATAAAAAGGGGGAGAGACAATCCCATTAAAACTATTGTAATTCATACGGATTGGTAAATAGGGAATTAATTCCTTACTAATTCTGTTCTTATACCTCCAAATGAATACAATACTATTATAGAATTCTCAATTAAAACAGACTTACCTCCAAATACAGCAAAGGGGAAGTAGTTTCGTACACATAGAACGGGTTAAAAGGTCACTTGATAAGCGGCAAGTATAGGTGAAAATGCAGGTCTTGGATTTAGCAATAAACCCAAGATTAGGTCCAGAGCGTCTTCTCCACTACCACTGCAGTGTCTCCACAATGGTATGTACTCTTTCTGTAATAAAATTTTTCAAAACTTTTAAAAAATCAGCTACTTTTTTTAAACTTTTTTAAACCCTTCCAACTCAAAAGTCACTGGTTTTAGTGAATTTTAAAAAATTATTCCGGGCTTATTTAAATCTCACCTCCAATAATTATTGAACTTTTATAGGTAAATAAATAGTGGAGAAAAATGTTGAAAGAAAAAACGAGAATAATTTGAATATTTTCCCGGGAATAAGTAGTAAACTATTTAAAAATTGGGAACTCGCATAAAAAATGGCAAATTCTAATATAGTTTATGAATGGCCTCTTTGAGAAACTCCGGACGAAGCGGGTTCACTACGAGAGATACTCAATGAATGAACGTACAATAAGACAGAGCGAGACTACTAGTCTTGTAGTAAGTAAGTAAGTATTGGAAGAAGGGAAAGAAACCGTAAAAAAAGTCTGTGGGGAGAGAGAGAGAGAGAGTTTGGCATGGAAGGAAATATGTACATAGTAGTTTATTTTACATGTGCTCATCCAAAGGAATGGTTCCCTTAATAAACCAAGCCATAGCATTTTTTCTTATAGGAAAACATATTTACTTTCATACTGGATCCATAGTAGTCTGTGTGTTCAAATTGAAAATCCGTGTTCAAGAGGATGGAAGAGAGAGAGAGAGAGAGAAGCAAACCGAGATAGTAATGCATGTAAAAGTCTTATGCCTATCATCACTACCCACATATCATGCAGTTCTTCTAAGGAAGGAGAGTACAGAGTACAGAGACATATGAGAGGTACGCGATTTTTTTTCTGAGGAAGCTATCTTTATAATGCTTACTCATTGGCTGGTGTTAGCAAGTAGTAAAAAAAAAACTCTAGGACTCGGTGTTGGAAGTAAAGGAAAGGAGTGTTCAATATGTACATGATATTTTTACCAAAGTCATAACATAAAAGTACACAAAAACACATGCATTTTCCTACTGAGTACATCCTACTATTCCTCTCTATACTTTGAACCGAGGTTACCCTCCTGCTACTTGGCACTTGATTTCAAATTTTCTTATACACAATTTTTTCCCTTCATTTTTCTTTCGTTCTCTGGTGATTGCTCTTCGAAGGTTTTTATCTTATGAGAGAGACTATATATTTATTTATTAAAAGTCTCTAGAGTTACACCTTTAGTATGTTATTCCTATATATGAAATCTATTGGATTTTGTTTCATACGAAGGAAACCGGTATGAAAAGGTTTTGCTAAATGTATTTATACATGTACATATATATAAAGTACATAGGGAACCTTGCAATTTTTCTCATTGTCAATATTTAAAATTCACATGTATAGGAATATGCATATGGGGTATAAGTATGTGGGTAAATACCATAGGATTTGCAATCTATGTAGGTTTGAATATAAAAATACGTAGAAGAATGAAAAGTAAAAAGTTGACTTGAAATTTTTCGCTAATGATCGAATTTAAAAGTCTTGACATTATACATGTAGTTTTAATGCCTATAATCATATGCACGTACATAGAGACTTGTATAAATATTGTGTATATACGCGCAAAAGGATAGCTAATATGTACACGCAAGTGACTGGAAGCCCCCTCAATTTTTAGCAAGCTCATCATCATGGTTACAAAAAGAATCCAGTCTCATGCATAAATGTACATGCATAATGAAGAACCTTTAGACCCATCAAATATGTACTGGGAATCATAAAGAAATGGTAGTATTGGAGGAACAGGCAGCAGCATCCTTTCTCTCTCTCTCTCTTTCTACTTTGAGGACTTGACTCGTGTCAAGATGAATAAACTGCTCTTGTTGAGTTTGCAGGAAAAATCACATAAGTCAGTGTCTCTCTCTCTCGTTCTTGTGAAAGGAGAGTAAAAATCAAGTGTAATTTCCTTCACAGCAGATTTTTTTGAAGGAGTGGTGTTTTCCTTGCCTTATTACTCTCTACTGTACTATACTATTGTACTATTGTATACTGTACTGTGTCTCCCTGAAAATTCGGCTTAGTGTTCGCCCTCTGTAGGAGGGTTTGAAATTAAGTATGTGAGATTAATGGCTGAAAATGTTGTAGTAGTAAAAGCAAGACCTTTGGGAGTTTTGGCATGTTGTGGGGGAACTATTGGTTTTAGAATGATAAAGAGGGAGTTTGTCAAAATATAATGAGGAGTATTAATTACTACTTAAAAAAGTGTAAAGTTTTTATGGAGTGGGTCGTCGGGGGAATGTAAAGTATTATATAAAGAGCTGGAGAAATATTATTTGTTCTAGGAAATATGATAGGATTCTTTGTCATGTACTTTATTATTACTTGTTCTGTTGAAGAGTAGTGGGGAATTATATAGTGAGGATAGGGAACTTCCGATAGGGACATGGAGCACAAGCAATGTCATGAGTAATAATAATAATGTGCTGCACATTTTTCTCTCTGTGGCATGGTAAAATATACTCAAGAGTAATCATTTCCAGTTTATTGAGCATATGACACACAAGTATAATTTTATCGCGGTCTCTCAAGTTTCAACCTTTCATTTCTATAAACTAAAGTGAGCCGAGCCGATTCCTTAGAAACTCCTACTCCAATACTCCTACTTATTATGGCAGTATAATATCCGTATGTACTAGGGACGTGCATTCATATACATAGATATGGAATTACATCATGAATAATAATTTGTCATGCTGAAATGAATTCAAATTTTGCAATGCAATAGGAGCATCTGCATATAATATGAGTATGCATGCAGGGAAAATCCAAACCAATAATAACTATGAGGACGGGGGAAAGAAGAACCAGGGAGGATTTTCCATGTGGAAACCTTTAATTAAAAACCAGATGAAAATAATAGAATCCAAGGTAAACAAATCCTTTGGTGGGTTTCAGTTTCCCATGAAAAAGAAAACAGAAGATGAAACTCTTTGAAATTCCACTCGATAGGGATATTCCATTTGGAAATTAATTACATTTACGTAATACTGTGAGTTATGAATGATATGAACTATCTACGTAACTTAGACGACGTTTGAAGATGACATTTTCCCCTTTCCTCCCACCCAGATCAGTTCATGGAGAAAGAATTTACTCCCACACACAAGAGCGATGGAGTTGGTTACCAAATACATATTGGATAAATTTTATAACTCATCTTGAGCAATATGAGAAAAATGTATTTTTCATTGGGGAATTTTGTGAGGAAGCTCCATAGTTCCAAATATTAATTTATTATAGGGTACCTATAATCCTATGGAAATGCACGTATATTACACGTACTTATGCATGTTACGAATTTTACATTGGAGTAAAGCTTAAATTTTCAAATAGCACATGCTACAGAGAGTCACCATGTAAATTAAAGCAATTTAAGTTAAGGGTAGTGGATGTTTTGTAAGATAAGGATTTCAATAGGAAACTACACCTACCTATTGAGGAAATTAAGAGATAAAAGGTTAAACTGTGTGATATTCCACAGATGCCATATAGGAAATCCTTTGGCTTTTGAATCCATTCAAATGCATGTAATGGCTCTGACAAAACAGATACATACTTAATCCACGTGAGTATCTATAATGTGCTGGTAGTAAAATAATAATGTTATCCAGAATATGCCCGTATTTATGAAGCACCCTCATTGTGTAAATAATAGTGGTTTTGCCAGCTCAAATAATAATATTGCATTCCCTTGTTTTGTAGAGCCCCTCTCTCTCTCTTTTAAACTGTACATATCCATCGATTTCTCCAGCAATGAGGATAACTACCTTAATTAGTACAATTCTATTTTATTTTTAATACCCCCAATTAAAGTACATATATAATCTCCATCATTTTGACATTCAATGTCAACTTTTGGGGTTGAAAATTCCAATAACGGTAAATGCTCAAAAACTTTAGGCATATGTAGTTTTTTATATAAATAATAATTGACCTTTTGCCCTTTGCCGTATGCACAACAAAAAAACCTTAAAAAGAACATGCTCAAATATTAATACTATTAAAGTATAGTAAATACATAAGGGGAATTGAAGCTGGTGGATATCTGAAAGTTGGAGTGGCTATACATACAGCCCAATAACATAGTAGTTTATTGGGATAAACAATAAATGACCCTAATAGCTACTTCCATGTACATGTGCCTAATAAAGTATGAGCAATAAGCGGAAATCAATATATGATTCTCGTATAGGAAAGAACATAAAAACCTAAATAAATGTTACCAGACGAGACATAAAGATTTGTGAATTTTTCATGGAATAATATTACTTGACATACTGCCCTCCAGTGAGGAATTCAAGTGGTTAAAGGAAAGCACATATAAAAGGACGGTCAAAATCAAAATCCTCAGTAGGGATTGGTTAAAAATCCGAGAAAGAATTGTTTTAATCCAATATTTTAAGACAAGAAAATAATAAATAAAAATACTTTGTTGTCCCAAAAATTTTCATACCAAAGTAACTGCGTCATTTACTTAGTAAAACCAAATCCAATATGTACTCACTAAGATTAAATACATGTAAAAAAAAGATGAAGATAATTCATACAAGAGTTTACTATGCTTACGGTATTTTTCCAGGTAAAGCTCCACAGTATGTAGTATAAGGGACGAAATCACATATACGACCAATGTTACCAAAGCCAAGGTTATTTTCTACGATTGATAAACTTTGATTTCTCAGGTACTTGTAGTTAGACAAACGCACTATGTGTTAAGTAAATTGACTGTACATATAAATATTATGTGTTATTCTCCATGTGTTTTTTTTCTCTTCTTCGTATCAATAACCTCTCCAGTTCTCAAACAAATAAGGAAGGTCGAGGTGAGAAATTTTAAAAAGAATCACAGGCTAAAGACTTGAAAACCAATACAGACCAACCATCCTGACCCATTTTAACGGAATAAGTTCAAAGTCTCAAGTCTTTCTCAATGTTATATCGAGATTGATGAAATGTCTCAATTATTACAGTAGACTCTGCACTTGTAATGACATTTCCAGAACTTGGAGAGAAACTTTACCCACAAAATCCCTTTAAAAACAAAATCAGGCTAAAATTATAGTTGAGATGAATTTTCGACGACGTAAAACTTTTTTTCCCCGATTAGTTAGGTGAGCAAAGGTTGTAAACAGACTGGTCTTGTCAGAGAATGCGGCTCGTTTACTCGTGACTCC
>JAQFXU010005165.1:0-12103 GCA_034693705.1 Spatulosminthurus flaviceps | reverse complement strand
AAAAGGAGCTATAATTTTGTTTTTCCCATAACGTTACAAAAATTATAGCTCCTTTTGGACTTTCGCCGACGAAATAATGATCATAGATCCGATAAACTAATAACAAAATATATTTGTCCTTGGCAAGCCTTTACAACTCTAAGAAAGTGCTTGAAACGGCACTAAATATGTAATTAGAACTCAAGCTCCAGGAGTCCTGTGTCATGTAATTAAAATAATAATTATTAAAAGGTACAACCCATTAAGGATGGACAATCAGCTAATCCTTTACAGCTATCAATTAAAAAACTGTAGACAAAAGTTCTTGTACCCGTACACATTTACAACATTAATAAGTTTAATGACGAATATTTTGCACAACCAAATAAGTTCTCAAGAATATAATAGCGCCTACGAAAATCAAAGTATCAAGCTGATCCCTCCGCTTGGGCCACATTACCAGATGTATTAGTAGCGTCCGTTGTTGTGTTCAGCACTTTCTGTTGCAAGGACATCCGGGAGCGGATTTGACCAGCGAGTAAAGGATGGATGGCGTAGACCCAGTCATGAACATCTTTATCTAGTGGTGGCTGTAATATCCATTTCCGGTCCTTAGTCTCAATAGAGAAAGTTGAACCAAGTGGTCCACGTTCCTCTGGGTTGAAGATAACAGTGGCATTGAGTAAATTAATGACATTACGTTCTACAGGATCCTTCTCGTCTCTATACATAAAAATGTGTGGACGTCGAACAACAATCCATCTCTTCCTCCAAAGATTTTTCCGATCATCACAAACATGAAGGTAGCCCCGACGACTTGCAACACTTGAGATTCGGATTTCAATAATATCTGGAACATACAGGATACAATCTGGCGCATTAACCGGTGATTTTGGCGATGCTACGTTCTCTCCATAAGTACTAATCAAAAGAGATTTGGGCCGTTGGCAGACATTGAGACCAGATGACGTTGTAGAGGTGGCCATGGAGGATTCATATGAGTCGATAGAGGGAGTTCCGGGAGTGGTTGCAGAAGAGTTCAAGGTAGAATTGGAATTTAAATTCGAACGAAATAATCGAATGAATTTCAGGAGGAGATTACGCTGATGGGCGGTGTAAGTCCCCTCCCGCGTTGACATGTTTACATTATCCTTCTCATCTTTATTCAATTTCCAATTCACGTTTGATGAATTGATTGAATTTGGGAATAAGGCTTCTCTCAAGAGAAGGGCATGCTTAACTTTCTCCACTTCCTCCAGTCTCTTGATCTTCTCTAGTTCCCATTGGTGATCAAAAATGATATTGTCACCTGCTGGTCTCCAATCTAAAAGATTCTCTTCTCCCCGGACGTAGTTACAGGAAGTATCGAGCACTCTCCGAGTTACTCTCTTGCTGGAATCATTGTTCTTCCTGAGGACAAGTTCGTACAGACCTGTAAGGCGGTTGTAGTCAGGATTTTTATTTGGACTAAAGAAATTTTTTAAACTATGAGTTCCAGATCTCCCCTGAATCCGAACACACAAGTCTTTTGTAATGATTGCGGGTTCTCCACAATTTTCTAGGTCAATGTACGCTGACAGAGTTAAGTATACTTGACTGTTGTGGCTAGATTTATTTAGGAGTGGATTATTATGAAGAGATGAGTCCCAAGCGGCTTCAAAACGAAATAAGCTTCTATCCTCTCCAAGACATTCCAGGTACTCTCCAGGAAATAGTCCCAAGCTAAGGACACCTTCATCATTTGACATCTCATCGATTACGGGAGTCTTCCGTATCCGTCCCACCAAAACCTCTCGAACAAAACCCCATTTGATGATTTCATTGGTTTCATGTACTATTGTGATTCGGATGCGCCTTTGAATTCCTTGGTGAAGTATAAAGTACGGTGGTCCATTATTCTGATGTTCCGCATTCGTCGGCACATACTCCCCATTGGAATTCAGTTCACATATTTCAAACCAAACGAGAAGCTCAATTTTTTTGAAAGGATTCCCAAAATAGTTGTTGGGAGTGTTACTATAACGGTTACTACGGACAGGTTGACTGATAGGCAAGTCCGTGTGTGTTAGACGTCGAGAGGAGGGTGCGACTCGACGACTTGAACTGTTATTGATTTCATGCTGCAATGGATGTTGCTGATAATGGCCGTAGACTTCAAAGAGAAGGGGTTGAGCTTTGCAGTATTCAATAAAGGATGGTCCTACATTCACACTTATGTCTTGATAGAATCCAAAAAACAATTCACCATTGCAATTTTTCACCGGCTCCGTACTAAACGTCTCATTCAAATGAAGGAACTTAAATTGACAGAAAATGTCACTATAGGAATCTTCAACTCCAAAAGCTCTCACAAGTCCAACTCGGAAGCAAAAATCCTTATTACTGTCTACATTCTCCGCAGCTTCGCTTTCACCTGCAGAGCTGAAATTGACACGTGCGAAACGTGTACAAGGATCTTCAGAACCCACGGATACAATCACATTGATGTACATCTGTACATCTCCTGTTTCATTCACGACTGGGATTTGATTGTGAACCAGAGTAATGGGATAAATTAAATTGGATAGGTAGACGTAGGATCGGCCAATGAGCCGGAACCAAGGAAATCGGTCGTAGAAAGGATCATTATTACCCGACTCACTACTATTTCCGGGGTTACCTGTGGGGGTGAGGACAGGAAGAGGATTTGTGTTATAATACAACTCTCTCATGGACTCCAATCTAGATTTTAATTTTTGCATCGTCCAATAATGAACCGCCCCATTCTTGCTGTCATGAACAATAACTCCAACAATGGTTTTATTTTTCCCTTCAGCATTCCCTGAGTACTCGGGACTTTCAAGAAGGAATTCGGGGCTGAGAGGACTATAGATGGTGTCCGTAAGGAGCGTAAATTGGAATTGAACATGCTTCTTCAATTCAATGCTAATTGTGTTGGCCTCTTTGAGACAGACAGCATTGCCCCATAAATCATCCCGAAGTGATGTGAATCTGTAGGCAAGCCATTTATTAAAGCTATGTGATGCCATATTATATTCCTTCTCACTCCAAGAAGCAACTTCGTCAAAGATTTCATCTTCATCGGGAATTGCACTGAACATGGACATGGTCATGGATTGCTCATTAACTTGACGCTCCAATTCATCAATCCTTGCTTCATAAGTCCTTCTCTGTTCCTCAAATTGAATATCCGAGAGTAATTTCTCTTGCTTATATTGTTCTTCAAGTTGAAAGAGCCTTTTCTCCATCTCATCCTTCAAGTCAATCCCTTGCTCTTGTAAAAGCTCCCCTTGAGCATAATCCCAGTCAATAATCTTATTGGAGATGCTCTCCTTCATAATTGAGTTGGTCATTGCCTTTGTCTGGGGATTATTGAAGCGAAAGACGTGGGATGAAGCAAAGATGACTCGGGAGCCGGAGATTAATTCTGTGGGAGACGTAATTCGTTTCCCATTTACATAGCAAAGAGCAAAAGGATTTAATATCACGTGACCATTCTCATTGATAAATTCACAATGCAACTCAGCTATGTCCCGGCTCGATAATATAATATCCAATGTTCCTTGACATCCCATTTCTTCCGAGAATGGCTCTTCCTCAACAGGACAAGAACCAACGCGGGTGATTCCGTCTTTAATATAATAAATGAGACATTCGGACATTAGAGGATCCTGATTTAAATTTAGTAAATGTGGAGTCTTTTTGGGACTAAAAACTCCAACTGGTCCTCCATCTTCCTTCACAGCCACCCCCATCTCTGCAAATACTGCTTCCCTTTGCATACGAATGCTCTCTGTCCTCTTCAGTTTATCCTCCCAGCTCTCATTCAATTCCGCAATTAACTTCTCATTTGCCTGTAATTGATCACTCACAGTGTCTACGTGGGTTATGGACGAGGTGGATAAATGTGGTGGTTTTTCCACTGATGGATCTTCTAATGATGTGGGAACATCTATATTTTCACTCCTTAGCATATCTTTGAGCCTTTTGATCTCTTCCTTTAATTCCCGAATTAACCGTGCATTTGCATCCTCATTGACCACAGCTTTGCAGACAATTTGCTTCGCCCTATCAGCATACCTTAAAGTTGACAAAGTTTCTTCATAATTAACTCCTGCAGGAGATACTGCTGCAATCATAGCTGTTTTACTATTTCCACCCAGGGATTCTCTTAGTAACCAAGTGAGAACGCTATCTCTGTATGGGATAAAATCCTTGGACTTTCTCTTCTTCATATTGCTTATGTCGGCCAAGGCGGAAATTACTTTTCCCAAAGTTGTTAGTGACTTATTGATATTTGCTCCCTCCTTGAGTCTCACGCCCGTAGCTCCTGTCGACTCCGCCCTTTCCGACCCAGCCAAATCAACTAAACTGATTTTGCTCACTTTCTCCGCCGTCAGTCCCGTCAATTCATCTAACTTGGACTGACTGAAGATCAAGGTAAATACTGCGTGACTCCGAGAACTTGTCTCATTCATATTGGTACTCGCTACGGTCCTTGCTTTATTCCCATTATCCATCAGCTCGAAAATATCCTTGTAGGATGTGACAGCCAATTTACTTAGATCCTCCACATACGGGCCTAAGATCGGATGCTCACGTACTTTCAGATTGACATTGGTTTTTGGATTCAAAAGATCACGAACTCTCTCACAATATATTTCCATGTAGCTGACTTCAACGGAGTATTTGGTTGAGTTATCGGAATGAATTCGCTGGAATAAATCTTGACATATTAATGGAATGATTCCGTAGTCATCTTCTCTGCCCATCATTGTGTAACTTTTTCCAGCTCCTGTCTGGCCATAGGCAAATATACAGACATTGTAACCTTCAAACGCATGTTGTAACATTTCTTCTCCAATGTCTTTGTAGACTTTGGTCTGACTTGCAAATTTCTCACTTAGTGGATCAAAGGAATAATAGCTGTAGTCATAATTAAAGGATTTTGTTGCAGATGAACTTGACTCCCTCGCACCTCCTGCCTTTGGATTGGTTATGTATGTTGTTTCTCCATCCATGTCTATAACACGGGTACAATTCATCTGAATCTCCCGATTGTTGAAGGGACGCACACGGACCGCTACTTTCACACTACTCATTTTGTCAAGCCTTTACAAACAGGGGGCTCCCAGTGAAGATTTAATAACTGAATTTCCAGTTTTTATTGCAAGGCATAAGGGAGGATTATTTTTGAGGATTTTCATAAATTCCTCATGCTTAAATCAAGACCCACCGGAGGATGAAACTGTATTGCTGACATGCTGACTCTATAAAAATAAATACAATGTTTGATATTGAGCACACAAGCACTAAATAATGTAAGAAAGCTGAGATTTATGCAAGTAAAATAAGTGATTATAATTATTTCTGAAATTTTTAACACATCAGAAATAATTGCTCTCACCTTCGATGAACAATTTAATGAGTGTTGAAATCAATTGGTGTGTTGCATGTTTGCAAAAATTCCTTTGAGTTAGTAGACAGGACAAAAGGTAGGTTAAGGTGGATGGAGCCAAGAAGAATATGAATTGAGGACTAACGCAAAACACCCCGAAGAAAACAAACTAATACAGAATTTTCATATTGATCTCAAAGCTGCCGAATTCGCGCAAGTGTTTTATCGATCCGTCCTCCGCATATCCGATTCGACCCCACGCTCCAGTTCTTTCCTCCACGTGCATTTGAATTCGATGAATTCCCTTTAATTAACTTTATACTTGCAAATCCAATTCGCTTGCTTTATTCTCACATACATTATAACATAGAGCTTTTAGTACTTCAACTTATATTTATCAATCTATAATATCCTATATCCCCTCCTTTCTTTCTTCCTTTACTCTCACTCTCTTATTACTCCGGGCTAACCTCGAAAGATGTAAATTAAGAGTGGCAAGTTCAGCACAGGAAGATTAAAGGTATAGGTAAATACAAGAAATACAAGGAGTTACTTACAAGTGGAATCTAAATGCACTAGCTGTCTCTTCCCAAAAGTTCTTGCGTTCTTCCATTCAAAAGCCATTGAATTCCCCTAGTAATTCAATACTCTCACGAAACTTACTTTTATAGCATCAATTATGTAAACAACCTCCTTTTCCATCTATAAATGCTACTTTTAGAAATATAGAACTGCATTTCAGGTTTATAAAAACCCGATTCGTACCTTCCACAATATTTTCATACACATATTCATGATCATAGTATTCGTCGCGTGCGAGCTGAGCATTACTTTTTTCTAATCACTTTGACTCCTTTACTCAATACAAGTGAATTTTATTAGCTTAGAGTAAATAATCCTATGTATTTCTTTATGATACTGGACTTGAACTGGAACATTGGGAAAAAATCCAAGTTATGTTTCTAGCACGCTTTACCTCCTCATGTAATCTTGTGACATGTCAGTAGTAAAACTACTAAAAGCAAATATATGGGGTAGTAATGTGTGAAAAGACTTTGCAAGTATGATGATAAAATCCCGTTACTAGTTATTACACCATTTACACCTGGCATGCAACTCGCTTGGGTGCATTTTTATGCAATCCAGTTCGTTCGTATAGATTCTATATGCATAGCACCGTATGCTCTCAGGACACCCCTGGCCTGGGCATGAAGAGGAAATGTTGCCAACGCAACGGGTTGAAACAAACAACCTTGTACCTCCAACTTGTCGAAGTGTACAAAGTTCGGTATTTTTAATAATGCAAGGAGCTTGAGGGAGAGTGAGTCATAAAATAGGTATACAAAAATAGCCGGGGCTTCAAAATTAACCCAAGTTAAATATGTGGATTCGAAAAAATACCGTAAAAAAATATTTGTTCACTTATGGGAAGATTGAATTGAAGTGTCTGGAGAGTTATTAGAATGTCGATATTAACGTGCTACTCTGAGCCAGCCACTGTTCAATACGTCTCTACCTTCTTTTCGAAAGCAACTTTATTTAACTTTCTGGTACTAACAATTGTGGTTGTGACACCCTATTTAGTGGGATATCGAACCCAGGGTATGAGATAATTTTTCTTGTATTGCAAACAATGGAAGGTTAATTGTACTAATGGAAGGATTGACAGCAAATTATTTATGTGTAGGATTTTGGGCAAGATTGGAAATAGTAAGGGAACAGCCTATAATTGAATTTAAATATGAGACTCTTCTCATACTTGAGACGAAACTACGCGATGGGACTAGCAGCTCATTGGTGTGGTCCACTTTCCCCGGGCTTAATAATATGCTGATGGAGAAAGTATCACCTTTTATTATGGTAGGAATTATTGTGCTTCATAATTAAACTATTAAATTGGTGAAATTGAGGTAATAATATTTGCTATGGGAATATAGTCTAGGGAAGGAGACTTTAACATGGATGGAATTAATGAGTTCCTAGAAATGGAAGTGAGAGTTCCTTTACTTCATAACGAAGTTGTTGATGGGATACACTTTATGCTGCTTTTTGACTACAGACTTTACGTAAGATCAAGCGAATTTGCATAGGTGTAAAAAACTAAACCGACTACTCAGGATAGTGTCGGATGTATGACATGTGAAAATTGAATGTAATATCCGTAGAAACATGCGACTTTCCAAATGGAATCCATGGCTTATGGGAGCTATCAGGCAGGGAAACCAGCAAACAGATTTGATATTACGGCAGATCTGGGTCTGGTACAAAGGCACCCTTTGTTTAATCGCGTGAGAGACACACGCTTTAATTACGAAGTTGTACCTCGGAATGGAACTTCAGTGGAAGAGTATAGAATACAACAGATCCTGGAAAAGTATACCGAGCGTAATGGTAATTTCAATATCAGCGATGAAAACTAACAATTAATGAGAGGCTAATAAATTATTTGACTCAAATGACATTTGCTTAAATTTTTCTGCAGTCAGCACAATTTTGGAGAACAAATATAAGCTGTGGACGATGGACGAAAGTCTGAAGGAAGATGAATTTACATTTAAAGCAAGAATTTTCTATACGGAACAATCTTATGAGTGTTGGGCCGGATTCTGGGCAACGATGAAGTGGGCATGGGTACAATACTTGTCGATTTTCATTATCATTGCTGTTGTAGTGAAAGAATTTCAAAAAATTGTCTACAAAGCAAGGCTTTTTGAGACAAAGCTTATTCTTTCATGGGATAAAAGTAGGAAATAAGTTTTGTACTTCAAGTCTACACTTAACTTATTTAGTGCAGTTTTGCACATACCTTTTCTTTCTTTTGTGATACTTGAAGATGATACTGATTACGGCTAAAAGCCAAACTTGTAATTGTAATTATTTATGTTTAATATCCATTTTTATACTATTGTAATACATTACGTTTACTGTAACCATAGAAAATAGAAAATATATATTAATAATTTACAAGAGAATTTCGTTCCTGTACGTTTTAAAAATGCCTTAATTGGGATTTATTTGTTAACGAACTACAATTATTACAGAATTGTTGTATTTATTCCTTCTACTTCACATATAGAAACCAACTGCAACTTTGCAGGAATTCAGTTCAATCAACAGTTAATGTCAGTAGTTCGGTGACTAATATATGTACAGCCCCATGCGAACTGCAAAACTGACATTTACATATCATCTGTGTCTATTAAAATTTGTCTCGATGGGTAACCATCCAGTTCCACTAAGAGGAACGTGTATTTGTCATATTTCCCTTTTTCGTTCTACAAAAATTAAAACAAATATATTTCAACAAATACTGAAAATCTCATTAAATTAGTTAATATCACACATCATGATTTTGTTTTCTGTTAATATTTTGGAGGACTCACAGCTTTCTTCTCTAGTGTAACAGTGGCGTTTCGGAACTTCCCTTTCAAGTAGAACTTCATTCGAAGGTATTTAACATTATCAATAAGGAATTCGTGATGCCTGAACGACAAGAATATCTTTTAACACATTTGCACAAACACGGAAATAGAAAAATTCGTAAACAAATAATTAATCGTAACCCAAACTTACAACACATGCCGTCTCCATCCTCGACGTGTTTCTTCGCCGTGGCACTTGATCGGAAGGCCTAGCGCATCCTGAACCTCCGTATTAGTTCTAACTAGTTTAAATGACTTTGTATAAATATTATTAGGGCTGTCTGAACCGAACAATTCCTGCAACATTGTGTAGCCTACAGCGACAAGAAAACTAAGTCCCACAAGTACGATTCCAGTGTAACCCGCTGTCTTGGTGGTCTCTTTAACTGCATGAAAAACGGTTACCACCAATCAAACATACCTTCTACGTTCATAATCATAATAAATACTGTGAACGCAAAAACACCCCAGCTGTACCAAATATAATGGCAATAACTGTTCTTTTCTAATTATTTAACGTATATCTTTCTATTTCCAGTAATATAAAATATATTTTATCAACCAACCTTTCTCCTGAAAAGTCAATGCTCGACCTCCTCTAAGTTGAACTTCTGATATCATATGCTCTGTAACTCGTGGCTCGTCATCTAGCGCAACCGAATGAGCTGGCCTTAACTTTTCCCTGAATGACGCTTTCCTCGGCTTTTCTTGTCCAGGATTAGGTGTCCGAATTTCCGGTGTCTTCGTACAATATTTTAATTTTTGCTGAATACAAACCACCACATCCCTATTGTTAAACATCGGAAACACAAGAGCATGGTAACCCATGCTTTGACCCCATAATTTATTGAAGCTCCTTGTCGCCACATTTAGTTCATTCAAGTTCGGTGTCTGACTCCGACTTAACTTCATTAATGACAGCATCCTCGTCCACAATGCTAACTCACTCACTCGGCTAAGACAAAATTCAAATCTCAGCTGCTGCAAATCCAAAGTACAAAATTTTAAACACAGTAACTATTTATTATTGCATTTATAATTTCACTCCATACAATATTTTCGAAAAGGTTAAATTAAGGAGAAGGGAGATCCTGCAACTCATTTCAAAGTAATTTCATCTCACCAATCTCACGTGTACATTAAAGTAAAAATAATAAACTGATAATAATTATGCTAGCTAACTTCCAGCTCTAAAGGACCTCGCGCATACTTCTCTAAACGGCTATACAAAAATATTTACTTGTAAAATACTTACAATGAAATTCTAGTTCAGCCTCAAGTAATACGCATAATGAAGTAATAATGAAATTAGCCAACTATATCAGTAACTTTTACTTTCCCAATCACCTGGAATTATTTAATGTATAGGGGAAACTGAGGCAAAAGAAACGTGAAAGGTAAAATAAATGCAGGAAAAAAACGAATACACTGGGGCAAACCGAATGCGGGCCAAAGAGAACGCTGTGGCAAAATGAACGCCGGGGCAAAATGAACGCCTGGGCAAAACGAACGCGGGGCAAAACGAACGCTGGGGCAACACGAACGTCGAGCATATATGTACATACAACGTAAGATAAAACGAATGTTTAAAAAATTAAAAGCGGTTACACTACCGTGGGAGCAGGAATTCTAATTACAAACTTTTTGAACTTATAATTTTATAGGCATTATAAAGCACGCTAATGAGTTGGTCGATAGTCATGGAAGTTTTTGTTTCTAACATATACCTCAAAGATTATTTAGAATTTATGAAAAATTATCCAGAAAAACAGATTTAAAAAGTCGAATTTGAATAAAACATTTTAATCAGCATTAATGCTTCAATTTCAAAAAAGGTGAACCATTTATTACATTCTAAATAAGGAACCATGCATGAAATTTATCATCATCATTAATGACATAATCAGTCTGAAGTGTCCATAAGCCAAGAAGTAGAACATTAATTTTAATATTTAAATTGCTATCGAGTGGTCACAAATTTTCTTTTCCATTTTTGTTTTTATAAAACTTTTCACAAGCTTAACGCATCGATATACATAAATTTTATATTTTTATTATTTAAACTTTAAGCTGGGCGAAAATGATAACAAACCGTAATTTCTCCTGAAAAAATTTTTTTAGCAACTAAATTATTTTTATAAATTATTATTTATTTCAGGGATGGCAATTCTATCCAATGAAATATATCCAAAATTTTCAGTATCCGAATTGAAATCGGCAAAAACTCGAATAGAAATTTCAATACGAATTCCTGTTCATACCAATCAGCAGTATTTTAGATTTCCATATCCTAAAAATGGTAATAAATGTTGTTCATATTAAATTTTTTACTCCCTGAAAGAATAAAATAAAAAGTGTTGATTTCCTTTTTTAGCATTTTAAATTTGAGCTTAGAATTTTTGCCTTAAATTTGGAAATTTCTCAAAATTGTATGGAAGATCAATATTCGCAAGTATTCTTTAAAGTATTTGAATTGAAAACGTTACTATAAGCTAGATTTTCAACACTATGATTTCGTAACAGAAACGTCAAAAACATATTTTAATATATTCCATATAGTTTTCCATATATTTCCGATTTCCCAACCTTATTAATTTTGTAAAAATATTAGTTTTTTAAATAGATCGTAATTTTAGTTTTCTAGCCGATTTGCTGCCTTAGGCGGATTCATATCAAAGGCTTCCGGCAATTTAAATTTGATTTTGGTGCATACCTAAGCAAACCCTTACTGTTAGCAACAAAAATTTTCAAGTGGTATTAAAGAACCGTTTTACCAATTGGATTTGCCCCAGACGTTTTGATCAGAAGACTATATGTTTCACACAATTGAGGAATTTTTCATTATGCCAGCTTCCGTATTTCTATTACAGCATTCCAGTATATAGACGTTGATATGAGGCTTTAAATAGGAGCTCTGATTACATATTTACAACGATTGCTTGTTACTGATTACGTTACTTAAAGAATGAAGAACCTACAATCGTTATTATCAAGCAAATCTGAGGGTTAAAAGGCCTCAACGCGTTATAACCCTTTTATCACAATATTATAACAAACCTTAAAAGCCTCAATGCAGCTATTAACCTCATCACGTCTAAGGCCTTATAGGTGTAAAATCGCCAGGTAATGCTACGCAATCTTACCTTTATTTTTTATGGATTGCGTAATTTTTGTAATTGGGACACGATTCAACCCACGCTTTATGCGTGGGTTGACAACGATATAGGTATTTACAAGGCCTCAAAATCCAATCTATTATTACAAATTTAGCCATACATAATAGGTGGATTACGAATTAGCTTTG
>JAQFXU010005164.1:0-12106 GCA_034693705.1 Spatulosminthurus flaviceps | reverse complement strand
TCTATTCGATCAAGTTTTTTCCATTCCTTTGGTATGGGTTTTTAATTTTGAGCTTTTCATCAACCATTACATTTGCACGTCCCGTTTTAATGAAAATGTAAAAACAGTTCTTGGCACCTCAAAGTCGGGGTTAATTTTGATTGTGCAAATATTGACCAGTTCTATATGAGTAAATGTTGGAATTTGCTTTTACTTGCAGCTTTTGAAGGAAATCCTGGAGTATCTCAAGTTTGATGATCTTCTTCAAGCCTCGTTGGTAAATAAAAGTTGGAACTTTTTTGCACGTGAAATTCTTCGAGACCTGAACTGTGTACCCAAGATTGAGGAATATGAAGCCTGTGTTAGATTAAAAATGTTGAATGACTTGCTGGAGAATGCTGAAAATGTCCCCTTTAATGGATTATCCATTTATTTCCCAAAACATACTGATCCTGAACGCTGTGACCAGTCTAGGCTTCATAAGTGCGTTGATTATGTCCATCCGTCCGAGATTTTCTGCAATGTTCTCTCTAGAATTACGTTCAAATACTTCCAAACAGATTTTGATGGAAAGTCAAAATGCATTGCAACTGGCATCATTAGGGGAATTCTGGGGGACCAAGAAAAGGCCAAGGAACTTGAAGAGTTGTCTTTTGATGCTGAAACACTTGTTGAGTGGTGTGACTTATTGGGATTCCGCCCAAAGGCCCTTTCGTTGCCCAGTCTTCAAATTATAGAGTTTGCACCCGCCTACAATATTCAGGGATATATACAATATGACGATGATCAAGCGCCTTGTCGCTCTGCTCAGGAAATACTCCAAGCTGCACCGAATCTGGATCAAATTGATGGTTTTATCCATGCCCACTGGTTAGGATGTCTTTCCCGATTGAATATTATTTCTTATGTGCAAGAATTCCATTACTGGCCAGTTGCATTAAATAACTCCTGCAGGATGTGGGTCCGAGAATTGGCTTTGAGTGGTCCGACGTTATTTCGATTCTGTTTCTCCACCCAAATGACACATATATTTTTCGAAGCAAACGATGTTTACCCGCAATTGTCACCAGAATATCGGGATGAAGTTTCTCAAAACGTAGTACGAATGTTAGAAAGTAGCAAGGATAGTTTGTACAAATTCGATGTTGACCAGCTCAGTCTGATTTTATTGATGAGTCAAATGAATGTTCCAGTTATGACGGGAGTGAAAAACATGGATATTTTGTTTAGTCCACGCACCGAAGAATGTTTTCAGCTACCGATGCTACACAAACTAGATTGGTCCAAGTATTTCCCGACTTTACGTTCTGTAACTTTTGTTCTTTGGTATTTTTCTAAGGACATTGAATCAGATTTTTATTTACACGATCAGTTACGCAATGCTGCAGAGCAATTTTCTTGCAGAACCGTAACTGAATTTTTGCTCAAGGGGTATGAGGATGACTATGTCACTCTAGACAGTATGGATTTTAGCTTACTAAAAGTATTTAGTAATATTTTTCCGAATGTGAAGGCATTTGGTGCTGACAAGATCAAGCAGTTTGGGGAAATTTTAGAAAATTTGTGGACATCGTGGGAGGAATTGGAAAGAATTAGCGTTGTCGTCAGACAATCGTTACCCATTCCGAATATCGATAGTGTGATAACAGGTCTTTCTTCAGATGAAACTATTTATTTGTGCGAGAACTTTGAAGATCTGGAATCCTTACATGTCGTTCCTACCCGACCTTGTCTCGCCACATTATCCAGTAATAATAATAATTCGATTGTATTGATCTAAATTTGAGTATTTGGAATAATTAATGAATTAACTATTATTAATTTGATTATTATAGAGCTTAGATTCTTAGGATTTCAATTCCATCACCCTCCGCCGCTCTGCAATGAAGTTCACACTGCAGTAGAGTCGGAGTCGCCGTTTTTGTCCCGGGTGTCTCGTTGTTTTTCCTTTGCCCGTATGCCTGAGTTGAAAGTGGCTGTTCGGCGGGATTTATGTGGCGAAAAATGTTGTAAGTTATTTCATGAAAATGCTTTTAGCATTGCTTTTTACCATTAATAATTTCTTGAAATATTGTCATGAAAATTAATTGTTCCGTTTGTTTGATATTATTTCAGATTTTGATTTATTTAGCCATCTTGATTCTTTCGTTACGTTGGTGTCTGGTCAGTTTGAACCTGAACCGGGGGAGTGAATTAGACTTACTTTATTTGAAGTTTCATGAAGATCCAATTTTTTTGTATTATACTGTATGTAAAATACTGTAAAAAATAAGGCCTACCTAATCGCACAAGCTAAATAATTGACATTATGTAACCAATGAACCATGATGTAATCGAACGGATCAAATTATCCCCGCACTACATTGTCATATTGTCTCTACATTGTCGGGATCTTCATTCGATTGGAACTATTGTTACAATTTTATTTTTTAAAAATATTTTTATATGTATATTATTTTAATATTAAAATATAGTGATTGTTCGGCATTTTAAAAGTTGACACCAGGGTAAAAAAAAATAAGATTATACACAGTATTAAAAATTAGTTTCTGTTTTGCACGGGATTATTACCATTATTTCTCATGGGCGCCGGTTGTTGGAATATGGACATTCTGCCTGACAGCATGGATGTATCATTAACTACACATAATTTAATGCTAGATATTTCTTCAAAATTGCACATACAGATTGCAGTATAGTACAGTATAGCAATAGTCCATGCAATTATGTATATCATTTATTCACACTGTAATTAAGTTATTTGGGTTAATTTGACCAAAAATTGTATTTGGTCAAATTAAATTTCTAGGATGTAACCATTTTTTACTGCCAAATTTTTTTCAAACAAATTGATTTTAATCGACTTTTGTCATCCAATTTTTAAACGATTACAACTTTTCAATTAGAATTTTTTGACTCAAAGTGTATTTCAGTGAAATGTTTTTTGTGACTCGTACGGTTCATATTTGGAAATGATTTTTGACAAATTTTTGCTCCATATTTACATGAGTAATTAATTGAACCAGCAAATATGTACACCCATAAGATATTCACTACATCTCATCTGTAGGTCATGCAAGGTCATGGAAAAATTGGCGGTATAAGGAAATACAAATAAATTGCAACACGTGCCTGTAAATGTATTCATAAACTTGAGACATCCAAGTTTTCTAAAAATTCTTTCCAAAATACTCTGATAGGCCGTAGATATAGTTCATTCATAACTACACAAGTCTAATTATACAATAAGACTTACAATCTCTATGATTTTTCAAACGTTAAATGACTCAGAACTATGTACACATGTGTGCTACCCTGCGAGGTCAGTACATAAATTCACATAATTATTACATATTTTATTTTTTGTAAAATATATTCGTTGCTTTTATTCAGAAAAACAAGTTTCATATTCTTTTAGAATATGAAACTTCTTCTTTTAGAATATGAAATGAGAATGGAAGCCTCAAAAGATTAGTCAAAACTCAAGCTTTTTACTATAGGTTTGCTCATAACCACACACATTTGTATGTTGCCAGCTTACGGCACACAGGAAACGATTAAAATCTTCCTTTTTTTCATTTTGAGTACAAAATCGCTATGTCCCAGGGTACCCAGTTTTATTACGAAGTTTAAACTAACATTTTGTTTACATATATACAGTCTGTTATTGAAATCATTACAATAAAAGTGTGAAACTCAAAGTTTAGCATCCACTATGAACAGCCTCATGTTACAGGATTACAGGGATAAACCCCGCAGCTATTCTCCATAGGTCTGCTTTAAAATCTTCCCAGCAAGCCAGCAAGTTACACTAGTGGTCTGGCAAACCATTATTACCGTCATGCGTCAGCTATTTTCTATAGGTTTGCTTACAACCATCCACACCTGAATGCTTCCAACTCACACGGCATACAAGAAAGAACGAAGAAGGGAAGAAACGCGTATCTTCCCATCAAGTTACATATAACAAGACACACCCAAGGAGGAATGTAAAAAGAAATCGAGCAAAGCAGTGGTTGTAAGGGCTAAGGCCATATCGACTTGAATAAATATCTATCTATCTATTCATATAACAAGACACAAGTGGTCTGGCACATAATTATTGCCACAAACACCTGCACACACATGTTGGACTTAGTCCATATCCGACGTGGCTCCTTCAGGTCTACTATGTCACATCAAGAATAGGGAAAGTATTAAATTCTTGCAAAATACTGTTTCTTCTTCAAGTGAAACTGGTACTATATATACAAGATTCACTAACGCAGATGGCCACAGCACGGGCAACGGGCTTGAAGAAGCAGCCCTCGAGTTTGAAATTTGGTTGTGATTTCACTACTTGGGAAGTTGACACTTTTGTAAAAGTATGTACTTATTTTATTTTTCTTTGTCACAAAAAAATTAAACGGTATTCATCGTAAGGTTTGTTGTGGGAAAATTAAGAACGTCATTATCATACATCAAAAATATGAATTCAGTTGGAAATACACTGAGACCAATTCATGAAGATTTGGCCCACATTCACTGCACTATGTTCAATTTTTCTATCTTTCACGTAACCAAATTTTTTATGATTTGGCCCTAGTGTCCTGGCATTTATTTTGAATATTTTATTCACACAAATTGCGGACCATCCCCAACTTAATCATCATTTTTTACCCACCCTGTCTTGCGCCTGATGTTGATATTGTTTTTAAATTCCCGCTGTAAATTCCCCATAATTTTCGTCCAACTTATAGAAATGAATTTTGGGTTTTTAGGGCGGCGTCAGCCCCCTTATAAAATAGCCTTGTCCGTACATCCGTACGTCCCTCCGCACGATAACTCAAAAAATACTTGACCGATTTCGTTCAAACTTTTTCTGACCGTTGCTTAGGGTCATAGCTCGGATGAGTTCGTTAATGGTCAAAATCGGTCCGCGTGTTCGTCCGCAAAAAAAATAAAAACGAAAAAACAAAACAAAATTTCTCCTAAACTGTTCATGCGATCTCAATGAAACTTTTTACACCTACACTGCGAAATAATAGTATTAATTTAAAATTTAAATTTTTTTTGAAATAATGTTAATCATAGGGTTGGTTTTTAGAAATTAATTTTTGAATTTTAAAATGTGAATAACTTTTAACTAATCAATTAATTTGATGCGACTTCAAAATTTAAATATATATTGACAAGAGCAATTTTTAAAATATAATTTCAAAATTTTGAAATTTTTAGGAATTTTATTATTTTTTTAAAATTATTTTTGTCTAAAAAATGTTTTTCTGCAATAAAAAATTGTTTTTGG
The DNA here is from genome assembly GCA_034693705.1 of Spatulosminthurus flaviceps. Classification (NCBI taxonomy): domain Eukaryota; kingdom Metazoa; phylum Arthropoda; class Collembola; order Symphypleona; family Sminthuridae; genus Spatulosminthurus; species Spatulosminthurus flaviceps. The sequence continues at coordinate 6,840 of JAQFXU010005164.1, read as the reverse complement.
TTCAAATATTTTTTCGAAATTTTTAGGAATTTTACTTTTTATTTTGAAAATTTGTTTTTGCTTAAAAAATGTTTTTCTGCAACAAAAGAAATTTTTTGGTTGAAATATTTTTTTAAAAATTAATTTTTGTTTTACTGCAAAAAAAATGTTTTTTTGCAATATAATTTTGTTTGGTTGAAAACTTCTTGAAATATTTGCATGAAATTTTAATGTGACCTCAACTTTATAAGCTGAAGGGGGTGAAGGGGGACGGTGGGGTGGGCTGACGCCGCCCTACGCGACAGCATCAAATTATCGCGGAGCGATGATTTTTAGCCAACGCATGGTTTGATCATTCCAAAATTCCCGTCATTTGCACTACATCCAATTTGGCCATTACTGTCACGTGCTTTGTACGTTGGTCAATTTGCGTCAAATGAACGGTAGCCAATTTGAACAAATTTTGAGACAAACACGCCAATTTAGACATGGAGAATATGGATATAATTAATGGATAATTTGGTCAAATTTTATGCCAAATTCTGTACCTGCTCAATGACCGAATGAAGCAGTATCACAGCAATGATAGGAACTAGACCCACTTCAAATTCGGATGTAGAACTCTTTTCTGCTCAGTTTTTAATCAGTTTCTGGGGACGGTTTTTACAATCCACGCTTTTACAAAAAACTGTGGCCACAGCACAATAATTATGGATTCTCCAAATTCCTCAAAATTTTGTTCGTATGAACAAGCATATACGCATTGCTGTTGGAATGTCGTTGGGCAAGTACTGTTTATAAAGTAACGTTTGCTTTAGTGGATGAAAGCATATGTCAAATAAACTAAATATGCATTGAAAGCTTCCTCAGCATATGGGTGTGGAGAGGAAAAAATTATGGGATCTTGCCACGGGAATATTTTAAAAAGCATCAATAGCGTACGCAAAACGGGTCAAAAATAAGAAAGCCAGAGGAGACGACCAAAACCCAGTACAGGTGGGCATAAATGCCCAAAATAAATGCCAATAAGTCGGAAGAAGGCCCGAAGCATTGGACCGTTTGTTGCATGAATTTTTTAATCATCTCTCGCAATTTTACAATAGAGTTGTTGAAGCTAGTAAGGCATGTACGAGCGATGAGAAAGAAGGAGATGAGCGGAGCAGTGAGGATAGAAGGAGTGAGACTCTGTGGAGAGCGGCCGAAGCTACACTGCATTTATCAAGCATTAGGAGGCTTGCCTTTGGACCTCTAACTATTGTTACTATCGCTATTGCTTGTTTTCAGAGCATTTGTTTGTTTGATGCTGTTCATATAATTATAAGTAGTTACGGAAAATCATTGCATGTTTGAATGCTGAGAATGAGAGATACAATGACAGATGAAAAAATGATCATGATTATTCTGAGTTGTGGGAGAGCAACATCGTTCTAACGTTAATAAAGTTAAAGCTATTTTCTTTTGACTTCTTCTAATTTTCCCTAGCTAAAACCCTTTTATTTCTCCCAAGGCGGGTTGGCAAAGGCCAACAATAATAAAAGGGCAGTTGACAGTGAGGGGAAATTCTGTGAAAAGTTCTATTAATTTGTGCGCTGACAGAGGCGCTGGTCCGTCGAATAAATCCAACTGCAGTAGTTGGAAGAAAAGAAAGAAACTATTTACAATTCTGTCATATATGGACAGAAGAAGAGTGAAGACGCTGTTTTGGCAGGGATGTTTCCGCTCTATACAAAAATCTTAAATTACACTGAGCGATGATTTTTAAATGTTCATAACGAAAAATATTTAGTCCACTGCTAGTGATTACCTTAAGAGCTCGTATTTGTAGGGCCAATCACGACTTTGCTCGATAGTAAGGGATTTGACCAAAATATTTTTTTTCTTGTTGAGAGCACTGTAAGGTTCGGGATCGGGAAAAATAATGAAAAAAATCCTTAGGAATGAAACTCAAAGTTACGGACATGACATCGAAATTAAATAGATTTCTAGCAGTCAGTTTAAGTTTCACGTGTATAACTTCGGCAATATGGATCCGAATCGGGTAAAATTTGGTATGTGGAGTTTTGGAGTGATTCTAGAGAGGCACCCTTTTTCTAATTGTCATTTTTCCGGAAAACACGAAAATACCGGAAAACCGAAAGTCGGATTTTGGGAAAACTAAGGGGGGATACTCCTAATGAAATTGGCTTAAAAGCTTAAGTTTAAAACTCATTCGGATGCTCCGCTCCAGTGCTGAGATATAGCAGTGTCCACTTGCAAAATGGAAAATTCCCCCAGCCGGGGGCACATGTAGGAATTTTTTCATTATTTTTCCCGAACCCTACAGTACCCTCAACAAGAAAAAAAAAATTTTGGTCAATTCCCTTACTATCGAGCAAAGTCGTGATTGGTCCTAGAAATACGAGCTCTCTTAACCGCATGGAAATGTTCCAATGTTTCAACTTCCGTTGTTGCTGTTCCATACAGGAATCGGGGTGGGTCATATTTCAGTCTGATGGTATCTTGCTGCTAGGAGATCAACAGGAATGGCTCCTTCCTGCACTTCACTTGCAAGAGATCTCATGGCATCAGCAACCTTGGGGGCTAACAATAAGAATTGTTCGTAAAAATGGAAATGTAGATGTAATCAAGCTGAAATCATCTCTTAAGGTGGATCAAGAGAAGCTGTCAAAGTTTATCGGGGATCATTTTCATATAAATAAATGTTTCTCAGAGAACCTGTTCCTTAAAAGGTTTCAATTATGGGGACGTCAAGATTTGCGAAAATTATCTCAGCATGGACGTAGAAAGTCAACTTCAATTTGAAATACCACTGAAAAGGGTCGCTGACTGTAATACAGGACATAATGAGGTTACACTGGAATTTAATAAGGTACCTTACCACTAATGCAAATCAATGAAAATAATTCTTATAATTAATTCATTTTCTCGACAAGGCAAGTTATACATTGTTAAATATATATTATCGGTGCCTGAGTAACTGGGACTTGGACGTTCGCACTTGAGGGTGAGAGGAAGTAAGGGTGCTACAACTTAATAAGTACTACTAGCGTCAGCGGATTCCATCCGACCGCTTGTCCGACTGTAGTCACTATGTCACTCTTCACTCTTCACTCTTCACTCTTCATGTGTTGCAACACAGTTCTCTTACAATGTCTCTCAATGCTAAAGTATTACAATATGTATTCTCATGCTTAACAACATAAAGTAAGTCCACGAGAACATTTAAAGCCAAAACAGTATGTAGAGTTCAAATATGATGATATTAAATATTTAGAATAAATTCCTAATAAATAATAAGAGTGGCGTTGAAATTTCAGGAAAAAGTCGTCGAAATTTGAGCTAAATCAACAGGTCCTAATTTTGCTTAGATCCGAAGCTATTCAAACATTTCCAAAAATTTCACCCCCCCCTACTAGTATACATACTAGGCAATTAGTCTACATATCGTCGTCTAAAGTGTAAAAGGGGGATTCCATCCGATCGCTTGTCTCTCTCTCTAGTCACTCAGTTCTCTAACTCTACACACTTAAGACACTTACAATCTCTGTCAATGCTAAAGTATTACAGTGTGTAGTGTGTATTCTCACGCTTAACAACATAAAGTAAGTCCACGAACAATATGTAAAGACAAAACAGTGTTGAGTTCAAATATTATGAGGATATTAAATGTTTAGAAATTAGAATAAACTAGAAAAAGGCCATCCGCAGAATGCGGTTAGGGAAGTTCTCACTGTCAGTAAAGTTTTTTTAAGCAAAAAAAGTAGTAATAATAAAATTACTACTTTTTTGTCATTCTTTGCAATTAACTTTGAGTGAAAAACAACCAATAAAATAAAGTTGCGTTTTACGCTTGTACAGCATGTAATGTACATACAGGTTGACAATCACTTTCATCCAGACCACAAAGCTTTTAGTTAATAAGATTCCGAATAAGAGTGGCGTTGAAGTTGCTGGAAAAATTTGAGAGGTTACGAATGTATGCAAAAATACGACCTGTTTTGGATTTCAGGCTGCATCTCCGGAACAGAATAAAGCTGTAAAAAGTTTTTGTTTCCCTTTGCCATCTATGTATTCGGTTTTTACGTCATATTTCCTATTTGTATGTCAGAAGTAGATCCGGTTTGGTGCAAAATCTTTGCCAAAGAGTAGAATTTTTGCATTGTACAAATTTTGGGCAATTGGCAGGGGAATCATTTAAGTTGCAACTTGAAGGCCAAATTAATAGGTCGTAACTTTGCATAAATCCGAAGCCATTCAAACTTTTCCAGAAACAACGCTTCACTTGATAACATTAGGCATTTATTCTACATATATTAAATATCATCATATTGACACATATTCCTACTGGACTTACACTATTTATATGATTTATATTAAAATTCTATACAAGCTTCATTATACAACATTCAGGAAGAGACTTCTAAGGATGGGAATGTAGAATTAACGGAAATGCGGTTCCATATTCCTTCTGGCGCTGATATGAGTGCACATCAATTTAAGGAGCTCGTTCTAAGAAACTGCCCGACTAAATTCCCTGAGTATTTGGCAAAGCTCAAATATGTGCGATGTTTGACTTCTAGGTGAGAATTTCAAGAGAATACCTTCCAACTGTTTCACGTAATATTAGGTGCTAAACCACGAATATACGCTATGTATTTTGCCAATAAATTTTCAACAAAACATTTGTGTATTGGAAACATTGCATCGGAGTTAGTTGCTGGAAAATTTAGAGAGAAAATTTACGATTTGTACCAAAATATTGGCGGAATTGATTTTTCCAACTTGGATTCAGAGATAATTAGACTAGATGGAAAACTATTAAGATGTAATTACAAAATTTTGACGAAATTATGTGAGAAATGGTATGTATTATGAAAAATTACACTCGTTATTTTGTACAATTTGTGGGGGGGGGGGTTTGAACTACATGCTTCTGGGGCAACTTTCTTACCATTCTCTGGAGTTCTAGTGGAGGGTCCAACTTATGCCCTTTGGTTTAGCAACTAACAATACGTAATTTTGAATAATTTTCGTTTCTTTCCACAGGAGTCGCTTTGACGCTACCTTTTACCCATCCTACTTGCATCTCTACGGTAAAAAATGTACTGCCCGAATTGATACCAAAATAATCACGAATATTTTTCTGCTGCAGCAAAAAGGTGGAAATAACTTTGTTGTGATCAACACTAAAACGAGGGTTTATATAGACACAGTGTCCTATAGTTTCTTTATATTCATCCTGGATGAGCAGGAGCGGAAACAGTCTGGTAAACGTAATTTCGAGCTACCTTCCGTCGACCGGTATGACTCAACGTTAAGCTACAAGTTTTACAGTCCAACAAAAAGCAAAATAGAAGTTTTTACTTTGTTCCAGTTTTCCTTGTTGTTCTTTGGAATTTTTTTGTGTGGAAAAAGTATTCAATTGATTCCGCAGGTCCGGTTTTAATTTGGACAAGTCGAAACTAAATTGCAAAAATGAAGCAACCAAGTTTGCTTCCATAATACAGCAACTCACGGGAGGGAATGATCGGCAGGAACTTCCGATAAAAAGGTACTTATGTGGTAACGATTTCTCTTACCACAACGTTTAGGTTCTAATTTGCAAATAAAATTGTTTCATTAATAGTTTTTGTCTCTTTAGAAATAGATCCAGCGCTGGAATTTATTTTGACGGTTCAATCTGGGAAGTTATGTTTCCTATAGAGTCTGGGTTCTTTTTAGTTTCGCAGCGACCCGCTTTTATCAAAAAAGAAGATATTAATTTGATAGAACTCGTCACGAATATGGGGTAAATGTTTTTGTTGATAATTTCCTAAACATAATAATTGAGGCATGAATGAGCACTTCATGAGGGATTTATTTCATTAGGTTTTTTGAGCTGAAGTTTCAGATGAAAAATAGCACTGATAGTGAGCGTGTTTGTTCCCACATTAAAATTGATGACTTCTCAACCATCCTTAATTTCGCTCGGGAATACAAAATTCCCCACAAAATCACGGGGTGCAAAACTAAAGCCTCCAGAAAGGTTCAAAATTATAACAAAAAATGATTTAAAATCCATTGGCCATGACAGCATTTGCTAACGCGAATAATTTTTACTGCCCATGTAGCTCTCTAGGCGTAGAGCAAGAGTCATTGTGAGCAGTGAAAGTGAATCAGAGGGTAAGGGTAACGAGAGCGGAGAAGACTCGGGTGAATCATTTGAAGTAAGACCCATTGTGAGCAGTGAAAGTGAATCAGAGAGTGAGGGTAACGAGACCGAAGAAGACTCAGATGCATCATTTGCAGTGGCTAGTGATAGTGACAAGTCTTTCGTTTTAGACTCGAATATTGAGGAGGAGTAAGAAACGCATAAAAAGGAAGTTGTTTCCATTGGGAAAGCGATGATACCCCGCGAAAATCCACGATACATTCCCCTAGGCAGTCACAGTACGACCAATTATATAGCTCATCACTCAAGGTTCCTAGAAGACAGAATGTAAGGGTTCTTAAGACAATTAGTTCTGTTGAAAACGCAAGTTTTATTGTTTTATCTTGCAAACGCAATTATCACGAAAAGGATATGAATAATTATTCTTGAAACCTATGGCATTCAGCAGTGTTGAAGGCAGGGATGGGAAATCGGAAAAATATGAATTAAAATTCGAATTAAAATATTTTTTCCATTAAATTCCGATTTTCGATACATTTTCGAATACCACTTTTTATGGATTCCGATATGAATTCAAATATCATTTGAATATTCGATTCACCGATTCCAATTCGAATACCTTTATGAATACTCTCGTGCACTTTTGCTATCGCGTTTTTCGCAAATCTGTGGAAAATTTTCAAGTTTGAGATTGAAATCTAAGCTTTTTA
>JAQFXU010005163.1:0-12107 GCA_034693705.1 Spatulosminthurus flaviceps | reverse complement strand
ACTCCTCAGGGAAATCCTTTTTCAACCGGGAAGGTTTGAAAATACAAAGCCACAAACCGTAAAACATATATATGATATCCAATAATATAAAAGGGATTTGTTGTCTGAAAGCTGTAGTCTATAACATTGTAAACTGTAAACCGTTTTTATTACTTCCTTGTTCTGCATACAAATCATTTTAGTGTTATCAAAAGGTTAAACAGATGAGGATGAGATAAAAGCGTATTACTTTCTAGTGGAAAAAATAAAGAAACGAAAATGTGGGGAACCAATAATAGGAGAAATGAAAACTCTGGGATTTGTCTTTCGTTTGTCATGTGAGTTGTGGTATGTATTTGTATTGTGGATAATAGAATATTTTTGTCTGCTGATTATTCACTGTGCAAATTTTGCATACTTGTGAGCTACTTAATCTGGAGTATAAAAAATTATGCTATGACAGGTATTAATCCAGTTCCACATATATATTGTAGTGCACACACAATTGGAGACAGCAAAACAGTTAACAAATGACATTTTATTTGCTAGCGTTTAGGGTGAGTGTATATATAGTGATGTGGAAGCTTAATGTAGTTTTTGTGATCGAGGCCATCTGTCCCGACAAATCACCGGTAGTTATGGATTTGTCGTAATCCTTTATGGTCATTGATGAGTAGAATTGCTGAATCAATTTTTATCAAAATGTGGTTGTTTTACAATGCAACAAACGTGGTGTGAGGAAATCGAGGAGGGATTTGTAGGAGTAGGAGTAGGAGTAGCAGTACTGCTGTACACTTTACTACATCAATGATGGACTTTTCTGCATCCCAGTGCACTGTTATTACATTTAAAATTTTAAAGTGCATGTAGCGATCTATTTGACAATTTGAGAAGGGAATACTTTGAAAGGTCCACTGTTTAAAATTACGATCCACGGTTTAAGGTATGTAGGTAGTTTATGTGATCATCAAAGGGATGATGACATAGTGGTGCAGGTAAATACTGCTGTTATTTGATTTTCCAGAATCTAATTTGTTTTTGGCATTCTAAAATTTTAATGACGATTTAAAAATTGCTGGACGACGTTCCAGAAGTGGTTCACCGTTTTAAAATAGTCGTGGTAGTGCAGGCTGTCATGACAGTAGTTCATAGGGCGGATTATTTATGGTTGCCAAGTACAAATACGTGAAATGTGAAATATTAATAATATTTCGGTGGAATTTAAAGTTTCTTTTTTTGTGTGGTCTACAGAGCTGAAGTTGAAATCTAAGCGGTATGCTCGATGTTGGAAAGTGTTGCTGGAGCAAAGATTCGAATATAAAAAGAATCCCGTGGGAGCTGGTGAGGTGGGACTGGGGATTGTGGGGAGTCAGTTTAAGAACACAAGGTCTCTCGGGCGGTATTTAATTTTGTAAAAGTGCAGCACAAGGGGGTAATAACGGTGAACAGAAATTGGATGTACAGCGGAAGAACTACAGTTTCGAAATAACGTATTGACAGTTTGTTGCATCTCGAACGATTAAAAATGGGTGAGAAAGACTTCAACTGGAGTCAGGGCCTTGGATATCAGTATGTATCGATTTTTACTGTTGTCTCTTGTTATTGGTAAGTACAGCTGACCTCTCTTAATTAATTGAAGTACGATTTTGTTTTGGAAGGTTATTAATTGAACATTTTACGAATTTTGCTCAGGGTTATTTCCATCTTGACGGTTTTTGTCAACAAGTCCCTGTTAAGTGCCCAACATGATTTTGACGCGCCAATGTTTGTTACATGGTTCCAATGTGCTTTTACCGTTCTGGTTTGCGTTATCTTGAAAAGGCTGAGTTTAATTTATAGTGGTTGCGGACTGTCGGGATTCCCCAATCAAGCGTATAATTTTAAGCTGCTAGTTAAGGTAAGTGCATACATTTTCGGGAGGACCTTGTTGGTCTGAGTAGATTTAATGTGATATGAGTGTTACTTGATCTTGTTTTTGCTTTCAGATACTCCCTTTGTCGATCATTTTTGTTGGAATGATCACTTTCAACAATCTATGCTTGAAATACGTCAACGTTGCCTTTTACTACTTAGCTAGGTCTTTGACGACTGTTACCAATGTGATTTTTACTTTTATACTTTTACGTGAGTTTTGTGTGATTTACTTGTCTCTGATAAACTTGAGTGGCAAAAATATTTTAGTGCCATTCGCTGGTTCACCCTTATTACAAGCTAGCTGTAGCTATATAGTTATTGCCGCCACTAATGTATACTATATTTTAAAATAGATCAACGAGTATCAGGTAAAGCCATACTGTGCTGTCTGGTTATTACCGCCGGATATTTCCTTGGGATTGAAGAAGAAGGACTTCACGGTAATTGATGATCCCAATGATTTTATTTTTACTTACATGGTGATAATACTCTAGATTGTTGTAATAGCAAAATTCTGGGAATTTTTTGAATAGCAAACCTAACTTTCAATGGCGTGGTTTTTGGAGTGCTATCATCCTGTTGTGTTTCACTAAATTCCATATACACCAAAAAAGTGCTACCCATAGTTGATAATAGCGCGTGGACTCTCACATTTTATAATAACGTCAACGCTACCTTGTTGTTCATGCCACTTATTTATTTTCTGGGTGAGTTTCCTGAGCGTGTAATTGTGCCTGAAATTCAGTCAGTCCATTTTTGGATATTAATGGTTGTTGGAGGAATTTGTGGCGTTTCTATCGGATTTGTAACGGCGATGCAAATTAAGGTACGGAGATAATACTTATTGCAGTTCATCAAGAGTCATAACTTGCCTCAGCTGTGATTTAAATGGACATTTCGTGCCTTGCAGTTAACTTCTCCGCTCACTCACAACATATCTGGAACAGCAAAGGCATGTGCCCAGACGGTCATAGCTGTTTGGACTTATAATGACATCAAACCGTGGATGTGGTGGTGCTCTAACTGGATAGTTTTGATTGGTAGTGGTCTTTACGCGAGGGTTCAGCAACTTGATATGCAGAGATTATACAAGAATAAAGCTTTACCAGTGTAATTACGATTAATATTTGTTTTTACTGCTTGTTGAGAGTTTACTTTTTAAGGGATAAGGGATTTAGCAGCAAGAGTTATAGCACCTTTATTTTCTATTTCTTCCTTGTCTCAACAGCCGAATTCTCAAGAACTTAAATTGCACCGTAAAGTGTGAATTTCTTGAATTATGTTTTTTAAGGCATTTAAGCACCATTGTATAGTTACGTATTTACGAAATATAAACAGATTTTATGTACGCATAATAATCAATAAGTATCAGGATCAGAAACGTATACTGTAAGTATTGAAGTGGCAAATATTTTTCCAAAGCTTTACCACAGGATTATGAAGATTTCATTTACGCCAGTTTGAAGCTCTATGCGTCGTATCAAATTTTCAACGATAAGAAAAGAAAATTCTTAAAACCAAAATTGAAAATTCGACTGTTGTATGAAGATAACTTGTTACGTATCGCAGTTACATTGTATCCTGTCTAAATAGATTAATGTCCTAAACCTCCGTATGTTTGTTTTGTGCCAGTTCTTTACGCAGTTGCAGAAGTCACGGAATAGCTCATACTTGTTATGATTGAATCCATATTCAAAAGCTTTAGAGCAAATGCTTATATATTTATGTTTAATAGCTGAATAGTTGTATTTTGTTTTTAAATTTGTTACCCTGTTCTTTGTAATGTAAGTTCTGCCAAATCAGTTTTATTGTGTTATTTGAGGGGTATTTTTCTGCTGGCAAAGAAAAAGGTTAAGCATAAATAGCTTGTCAGGTCCTGGGTCCTAGTCCTGTTTAATGTGCAAACTGATGTGTTTACTGTCAGCGCTAACTGAAATACTTAAATCAAGTGTGTCATCATTGAGAAAATCATTTTGTAGATCTGTCGGGGATGCAGAGTCCAGAAAGGTGCTCCTTGGTGACGATGAAGAAGAAGATAAAATTATCTCTGCTAACAAGGAAAATGCAATTTTATAAGTTAGTCCAAGTTGCAGCTGCAGACTTGATTTGTAGCTGGACTCATTTGATTTTTCTTCTTTTTTACACTAGTGAACAGTAAATTGCCTTAAAAAATCCCACCTTTTTAGAAGCAGGTGAGAGAGAAGATCCTTACATTTTCACTTTATTTATTCAATAGAAATAGCGTTAAGTATACCGTATACCTATTGTTTACCTACCAGTATGGATGTAAAATTTAATAGACCTGAACGTCAGGCGGGTGTATTTAGTCACTAAAACTTCTGCTGTAATCCTGTAGTAGTATTTTTAAGCGCAGCATTTTAAAAAAGAAAGTAGAAATGCTAAATTCCAAACTTAAAACTTATATTCGAACGTGAAGTGTGAAGTTATGAGAGCTTATACTTTTGATTAAAGTAATACTTTTTTTAATGTACGGTCGCGGTATGTAGAGATAAGCACGATTAGGTTTGGAGACGAATTAACAATGAATGCTACTAGCTACTACCGGTCTGAATTGTTGACCTCCGATTTTTTGGTCCTGAAAAGGAATAATGTTCTTGTTGTATTTTAGTAAGTGATAATAATTTGGTCACTTCTGTTACAATTTTTTGTAATAAAGGTTGGAAGTTGGAATTATAGAAAAGAAATTAAAATGACTGTAATTTCTGCGTTGAGAGTTGAGTTTACTTGTCTTATTTTCCATTTCTGGTTTTCATTTTCAACAAAAGAATATATGTAAAAAAAGTTTCCATTTCACAGATCACATACATATTGTTTTATTAATATGAAACGACGAACAGAGCACTTTTGAGTATGAGAGGAGGGTATTTTAAAAACACTGGCACGACTTTTCATTATTACTGTTAACGAGAAGAGAATATGGTAGCAACTGAAATTAATAGGCGGTATGTATACATGGTTTTCCACAACAGGAAAATATGGTAATTAATCAGAAAAGGGAACATCATTGTTGACACTGCACTGGGTTAGTTGCCCGTAAGGATGGACCGTAAATAATCTCCCGTGGAACCAGGAACAGCTTGGTCTGCTTGAAGATCTGCGACATATTCATTGATTCGGAGTACTTTCGTAGCAATCGCATCTATTTCAGCTTGCTGAGCCTCGATAATATCCTCTTTTTCCTTCAAGAAAAATACAGCATGTATGAGCATACGTATCACAAGAAGGTAAAAATAAGAAATCAAAGCCTTACTTCAAGTTGCTCATTATGATCTAAATCAACTTCTTCGCGATTGGCTACAGCTTCTTGAAGTTTCAAGCGTAACTCTACAGCTTCTGCAGGTTTAGATATGCTATTCATTCCTAGAATGTTTTCATATGATGCTAATTTTTCTCGAGTTGTTTTTAGTTCTCGCCTCAGACCATTGATCTCATACACCAGCAGCATATTTTCCTGTCCAAAAAGAAGTTAGGAAATAAGGTTGCCAGTAATTTATTTTTTATGATTTTGGAATGTAGTACGGAGACACACGTCCCAACAAAATAGAGTGCGCTGTGCGCTGCATGCTAATATTCATCATTGCTGAAAGTTTATGCTGCCAGAAACTTACGTGCATGATTTTCATTTGCTCAGCACGACTGAAGCGAACATCCTTAGCCATTTTCCTTTTAATGGAGTGAAGGCTAACTTCCAAATGATTTTTCTGTCGAACAAGTTCACAAATGGCTTCTTGTTCTTGAGTACTGGCTTTAGTGACCTCCATTGTATGTCCGTATTTGGAATATGTAACCTCAAAATGCACACGCGGTTAACATTTTATGTCGTATGAGATGTATTGATGTCTAAATTACAACCTGCACAAACATATAGCTTACCTTGATGATATTCTTCAAAGCTTTGTGGTCGTCCAAGAGTGACATTGCCCGAGACATTTGACTACGAATTCGATGAACCAAAACTGTAAGTCTCCATCTCTGCCGCCTTTCCTTTTGGTACTCATCATCTGTCACCTTAAGTTTGTTGGTGAGTTCATTAACTTGTAATTGTAGCCCATTCCTGACCGCATTTGTGGCTTCCAATTCGTTTTCCATGTCTTGGTTCTGCTGCTTCAAGTACATTATCTCCCTCTCCTTAGGCTCAATCATTTTTTTCAACTCCTTAATTTTGTAATCGAGCACAAATTTGAATTTTTCTAACTCGTTGTTAGTCTTTTTCAAGTCAAAAATAATTTTCTCCTTGTCCTGGACATTCGCATCCCTGTCAACCAAATCCTTCCGCAGTGATGAAATCTCCTTTTCCGTCATTTGAATCACCACTTTCATCTTTGCACCTTCTGTCATGAGTCTTTGGACCTCGCTCTTGTGGTCGTCTATTTCTTTCTGCATTGTAGAGAATTTTTTTCGCATAATCCCCGCCTCCCCCTTTAGTTTCCCGTTAACGTCTTTCTCATGTTTCAACTTTCTTTCATAAGAAGTTGTGAGTTCTAAGATTTCCCGGTCTGCCTCTTCCTCGATTTGTTTTAGCATTTCATGATTTTCTTGCTGGAAAGTCTTAGCATCTTCATAAGAACATTCTAAAGCATTATTTTTGTCCTTCAGCTTCCCTTCGTAATATTCAACCAGCTCGTCGATGGCTATTGTGCGGTCTGCCTCAATTTCAGAAAGACGCCTTTAAAAACAGATAAAGGCGTCATTACAAATTAAAATTGTCTCCTTAAGTTCTGAAACATAAAATAATTAATTACTTTTCATATTCCTTAATCGTATCCTCCAGAATGACTTGTAAACGATTGTATTTTTCGAATTCGGAGATTAGTTTTGAGTTGAAGTGCGATTCTAAGTTTTCCAAAGTTGATTCTTGTTTCTTTCCAACTTCTTTGAGGAAATTGTGGTGATGAAGATCGCTACGTTCTTTGATACTCACCAGCTCGTCGATTTTATCATTTAAGGTGGAAATCTCATCTTGAAATTTATTATTGATTTCCGTTAGCTCCTCTTGGTACGTCATATCCTTCCTTTTTAGCTGATAATCCATTTCCAATCGGAGCTCGCCAAGTTTTTGACGCAAATCGTTTATTGCAACCTGACGTTCTTCCAAATCAGATCTGGAAAATGTGAATTACATTACAAACAAATTCATTCCTGTCGAGCAAGAGATACAGCTGGAAGCACTTACTTTGTAATGAGCACTTCAGTGGAGTAGGTGAAATCTTTATCAGCTTTCATGACACGACCTTCAGCATCCGTGAGTTTCCAGAAAATGATAGCGCCGTCTTCTGAAATACTTACGCAGTAGACTTCGTCGAATGTTATGCATACCTAGGACACCACAGCGGAAGAATCAGGGAACATTTGGAACTGTCTCCTTAAAGGTTTATAAGGAGTTACCCCTCGTTAAAAGTTATGCTAACCCCATTAACACGTCCGTCGTGCATATGATAGTCGAACCACTCCCCGGCGTAAGTAAGAGGTTGTTTGAACGATCGAACGATGCCACCCTCCCCGCATGTAACCAGGACCTTCCCTGATCTGCTTAAAGCAAGGCCTGCAGGAAGCATTCCTAAATCTAATTCTTTCAGAACCTGCAAAGTATCGTTCAATTTGTTTGGCCATTTATTAACAAATTTTTCCGCGCATACAGGTAATGGGGCAAGCTGCGACGGATGTCATTACCATTCCTTCGGACATTTGTATTTCCTTGATTTGTTTATTCGCATTGATAGAGTAGTGGGTCTTTCCATCAGGAGCAACCACCACAGAAGTCAGATTAGAGCCCCGATCCACCACATCTGCTGTTCTCTTTGCTGATTGAATTTCCCATTCATAAATTGCACCATCTGCTCCTGCAGAATAGAGGTAAGCGTCGTTTTGCGACCAGCAAAGCTTCCGAATCTATTTTAACCAGTTCTACTTGCATTAACACCTTTGTACACACTGTAAAAAATATTTCAACTTCCTATAGACGTTTGGTTCACCTTATTCCCATGTCCCTTCATATTGCAAATGTTGTCGAACGTAGTTGAGGAGTACACTTGGATGATATTTCCGTTCCCACATGCAAACAGCTGACCACCATTGCTGTAAACAAGCTCTTTGCAGGATCGAATTGGAAAATCTTTTAATTCCCGTATGTCATCCATTAAAATGGTAAAAATTCGCACTTTATCTACACATCCGGCAAGTACAAATAGACCTGGAACAAATATTGTAAGCAAGTTTCAGCTAATTCTGTCTACTCTTTGAAAATATTACAAAATTCTTATCATTCAAGTTTTAAATATGCCGATTCTCAAACCTGATGGATGAAACGAAATGCAATAAATCTCCTCAGCGAATTCCTTAGCTATTTCTTGAGTCATAGATGCATAATTCCAAACTCGGATAAACCTATCGTTGCCTGCTGTGACCAAGAGGGACTTCCTAACTGCCACATCAAGGGCTACTACTGGTCCAAAATGGAAAGAGCAATTAGCATACTCAAAAACCAGTTCATCCGTGTCCTGTTTAATTCAAAAATACAATAACTAGTGCAGTATGATCGCAAAAATAACATTTTATTTCTTCCATTCGCAATAATTAATACTGGTAATTTTTAAAATGTAACCATAATTTCATAATACATTATAGTAGGTTCCTACCTTAAGCTCAGCACTGGCAAGAGTAAAATGGAATATCTGGCAATTGAAAGTACAGGCGATGAGGATTTCTTCCGTTGGATTAATGGATAGCGTGGTTATGATTCGATCCTCCGCTTCCGATGTATCAACCGGGATTTTAATGACATACAATTGCTTATAATGATCCTCTACGGTCTCAAAAACAAGTTGTTCCTCATAAATGATACAGTTTCCGACTCCATAAGCAGCAGCAAAACCTTTGGAAAAACTAACAACCGCTGTCACTTCACTGCCTCTGTAATTAGAAGGTCGGCGATGACCTGTGCCCATTTTTATTCGCGCAGCATCCGTCTCAGTTTCAGAAGCATGAGGAGCAGCTGTACTAAATCTCTTCGATTTGCTTTGAAATCCCAAAAATATGAGCACTTCATTTCGTTGCACATCTTCAAATTCAAATGTGTTTTTAAGTAACTCGAAGAGTCAACTCACTCGGCTAAAAGTCCTGTAATTTCATTTTTAACATTCCGAATAGGAATTTCATGCCGGTACTCTCCGCGTTCAAAGGCCATAATACGACCCTCCGCTGTTCCAGCAATCAGACGATCACCTTTGCACATCCAAGCATGACATAAGAAATGGTACGCATCTCCCTTCTGAAATCCAAACGGCTTCAAATGACCTTCATTGTACCGGAAAAATCGGAATGATGCTTTTCCCACGGCACATAAAACATTGTTTTCCGCTTGACTCGCCGAAATCTAGTACATAAAAAATTCGCTCAAATTTCAGTCTTAAAATTTAAACGCCCCCCCCCCTCAGTTCTCATTGTATTAGCGGCAATAAATTTACTTCGTAGACAGGACCAGATCCTCCAGTGGTTTTTGCTGTGCAGACCAATCGACTCTTGTCCCATTTCCACAAAACCAAATTATATTCAGGTCCTGCAGTTAACGATGCTAAATGTACTGCATCTTGAGTAAAGGCAAGGGAGACATATTCATGACTTGATCCCTCCAAATTGACTAGGGTCTTCCGTCGTTTATTCTGCTTTACGTCAAAGATTGTTATCGAAGGCTGCTCTCCTTTCTGAGCAACAGCTGCGTGCAATCTGAACTTTAATTGTATTAAATGACTCGGTTTACATCAATTTTTAGCAAATATTTTTAATTATTTCTGGAAAACTCACTTGTTTGAGGAAACGCACACGGCAGTTACTCCTTGTCCCTTTTCCACCCCATGAAGAAACTGTTGGGTTTTGAAGTCCAAGTTGAACATAATAACTGTATTCCCCGCAGGGTACATGATCACATTGTTTTCTATGAACCATGTCTTCTGCCCTTTGGTGTCTAAATTTAATCCGTAGATGTACTTTGGGTGAAGATTTGCGTACGTTGCCATTTTTAAGGAAATCGATTCAGTCTTTCAGAATTTCAGATTATTTCCTTTCTTCTAATTAAGCTTAAATTATTCAGTAACAAGTAATCCGTGAATGAAAATTCTGTGATAATTATTATTGCACGTTAGGGTTTATTTAAGGTCGCAGTACATGTATGTAACAATAATTCCTGTTTCAATAAGTTTTCAATAGCGTGCTTGGACTTCCTGGAACATATTCACTCAAATAAGGGACCCAATTTTTTTGCTAAAAAATCCCGAAATCAATTGGCGACCGCAATGTATACTTATATTTTTTGTCTACTCTGTGAATGCACATATTTAGCTGGTTTTTACTGTTCAGTCTTCAGTCTCCGAGAATTCGAGAGAAAATAAACTGGCGCGGCGCATTACCTTTTGCCCCAAAATACTTTCCTTTTAAAAATTGGATGCATCCGTGAACAAGAACTCTGATTATTTCTGTATACGATAAGATCTGTCGTATACAAAAAAATAAAGATTTGGCCTATGCTAAATAGAATGGGAATTTTTATAAAGAGTTCTGAAAGAATTGATTTTGAAACTGATTTCTCATTTACTCAAATATTTAATCAATGCGTTTCCATGCGGAATGCGGAACATTTTCTCAGTCTCAGCTTTTTCTTTCATGTTTGATCAATTCAATGTGCACGCGTATTGCTTCTCAGAGCAGCATTTCACTGAATCTAAACTTGTAAAGTTCACCAACCCTATTTTTACCTTAAGCCTTGTAAGTATATAGTATGTATAAGTAAGTATTTACGTTGAATGGGCTTTTTGCAATCAGATACAAATTATTTAACAATAAAGCTGCCATATTTTTTCAAGCGAAATATAGTATATTTTAATAGCCTCGTCCCAATATACATACATACATATTTGTGTACCAAAATATGTACATCCACGAACAAGAAAGGACGTACCTTCTAAACTTAAGATGACAAACCAGTCAAATCATCCAAATGATTTGAAACTTTAAATTAAATTAACGGCAAATTAAACGACTCACTTTCAATTTCCCGAAATTGAGTGCTGAGATATTTTGTATAGGGAGGTCACTTCAGAAATTGGCTACTGGGGTAAAATTCCCCCAGCCGGGGGAGCTTATGTAAACGAATTTTAAAATATTTTTTCCGGATCTTACGAAACATTCAAAACGTGCAGAAAAATATTTTGGCCAAATCGGAGTCTTAACGGGTATAAAATTGCACCCACCCACAACAAACGTTAAGAATAGGAATTAATCCTGCACATCAATTTTGAAAGCCCTGAAAATAGCCTTCAAAATCATCATTGCTTGTGTTTTTATGACAAGGGACAAAAAGGTTCGGGTATAATTTAATTTTGGAAATGGCGGATTTTGCGACATCATCATCGAATTGCGGCCAAACCAAGTCCCACACAGATAATTGGGCGTATTCATTTGAAAGATATTTTAAGAGCTTTCGAAGAGCACTCCATAAAGGGGCTTCTGCGAAGGGCACCCCAGGCATAATAGTTAAAAATTTCATTGACATCAAAATTCAAAATTTTGATAATTTTAACAAAAAATATCAAAGCTCGTAGTCAAAATTTCAGATAATCAAAATGTAGCCAATGACAAGCAGTGTGTTTTAAAGAAAACATCATTTAAATTGGTCAATGGGTTTAGGAGTTACCGCATGAAATCGAAAAACACTAAATAACTTTTCCCCCGAAACTACCCGACGAATTTCAATCAAATACGAACTCATCCTTGAAGACCATCTAAGGAATATTCAAAATATTTTATTGAAATCGGTGGAGTAGTTTTGGAGCAATCGTGATCGCTGACGTACGGATGTACGCACATGACAATCACAAAAGGGCATCTGGCCTCTACGGTGCCTTCAAACGATAAGAAATGATTTAATTCATGGAACCAAGAATATCTGTGCTTATCTCCATAAGCACTACAGAAATTTATTTGCTGTAACTACACATAATATTATGATTAATGTATGCTCAGACCTTGTTACGAGTTAATGTTAGTGTATGTATTTTTTGAAAATACCTCGTGACTGTAAATACAGTATTACATAGTATTATTTGCGAAAACAGTATGATATAGTACGAGGGGAGTCTGGTATATTCTTGGAATTTATTAGACAGGGTGCTCCGACTTCCACGAAATTTCGCCCATCCGAA
>JAQFXU010005162.1:0-12109 GCA_034693705.1 Spatulosminthurus flaviceps | reverse complement strand
TTTTAGTACAAATAAATTAATGATCCATTACATTACCGCACATAAGTAAATAGAGTCAGAGAAGCCAGATCCCTTTAAAATAGTAAGTGTATGTTAGAGAGAAATAAAAAGCGGAAGTTGATTTTTTTGCCAGCATGGCAAAATGATCAGCATTCTATCAGGCTATAGGCCTGCTTGCCTCAACAAAGTAAACGGAAAATGAAGTCAGCATCATGAAATAATGCTGAATGGATGTGAGGAAATATTATTGCGGTTATAAACTCAATAGCATATTATTTCATTGCTGAACTGTTAAATTACACGGATGGAGGATGGAGACGGGATAGAGTGGGACTGAGTTTTGTTCTCATATGCGTAATATATTCTGAAGTATGGCAATTCTATGGAAGGGTTGTAAAGAAAATAAAGATGGCTAGAAAGGCCTGTCAACATTTAAGGCACTTTAGTACACGTTTGCCCAACTACTCCTCTTTATCATCTGACGATTGTGGTAGAAAACACTTGATGTAACAAGAGAGGATTTGGAGGGGTATTCCTGGACATACAAGTAATAATTATTAAAAAACTGCCTGTGCACAACCAAGTAAAGACTTAGCTTGAGTTACTCACTAGTTTATCTGTACTTACATAAGTCCATTAAATTAAATAAATGGGTGATAAGGAATCAGAGCGGATTTTAGTTGCTTCCCTTACAACCCTGTTCCACTGAATTTGATACCGGGGAATTTTTCCTTGACTTTAGTAGTGTTGCTGTTTCTGAGGACGTGGTGTGGAACTTCTCTTTCTCGCTGTTACTTTCAGTGAGTATACATTACCCGGAGTTATATTTTCAAGGGAGATCAACTTGCAGCTGGCGGAAAGCTCCGAGAAAGTTTTTCCTCGGCAAAACTCGTGTCTGCACTTGAAGTTGAACACATTTTATTTGAAAATTTTTAAAATGGTACAATCGCTGGAAGAAGTTGTGGAGGAATGCAAGGGGCTGTTCAAGAAAGAATTCGGAAGTGATCCGATTATTGTTGTTAAGGCTCCAGGTCGGGTTAATATTATCGGCGAGCATACGGATTATAATGATGGATTTGTTTTTCCTATGGTATGATAATTTCAAGCGCATGGACATGTATTTTTTTGCCCTTGTTTCATTTCTTGGTATGTAAAGGGAAAAAATATTTTGGAATTTTTGTTGTTGACCTATTCCAGGCCATTCCATTGTATACGGTCATCGTTGGCAAGGCTAATGGGACAAGTTCCATTCAATTAGTAACTGCAGCTCAAATGGGCGAGGAAGCAAAAGTGTCATTTGAGACACCTACAACCACTTCGAGGCTGACACCGGGGTCACCTAAATGGGCTAACTATGTGAAAGGAGTGATTGAACATTTTCCAGCAGGTATGCGCTAATAATATTGATGGTATTATATAAAGCAGACATTTTTAGGTAGTACTAAATATTTAGAAAAAATATAGATGCTATCCCCGGCTTTGATGCTGCCGTTGTGACGACGGTACCTCTTGGAGGAGGTTTGTCTTCCAGTGCATCCCTTGAAGTGGCCACTGCTACCTTTTTGGAAGCCATAACTGGAAAAAATTTACCGTAGTTATTTTTTTTTACTAACCACTTCTTGCTATAGTAAATAGTTAGTGGATAAAAACGAGCTGAAGGCTTAATGGAGTGGGTTTTGATTTTCAAGGTTGACAGATAAAGCTTTGATGTGCCAAAAGTCGGAGCACACTTTCGCTGATATGCCGTGTGGGATTATGGACCAGTTTATTTCTTGTATGGGGAAAAAGGACTCGGCGTTGCTGATTGATTGTCGATCTTTAGAAACCAAGCTAGTCAATTTGGCTAAGGCTAAGCCTGAAGGTGGAGATGATGTCACATTTTTAGTTGTCAATTCTAATGTTAAACATAAATTGTCTGGAAGCGAATATCCACAACGCCGGTCCGATTGCTTTGAAGCCGCTAAATTAATCGGAGTGAAGAGTTTAAGGGATGCAAATATGGCTTTACTTCGAGGTAAAGATTAGGGACAGAAAATATTTTCTTATGATATATATTCGTGGAAAATAGAATATTTGAATAATTGGGTTTTTCTAATTTAATTATCCCTAACAAAAATTAGAAAACAGAGACAAAATGAGTGATCGAGTCTACCAAAGGGCTCTTCATGTTGTTAGTGAAATTGAACGCTGTTCGAAAGCTACTGAGGCAATTGTTGCTGGAAATTTAGAGCTCTTTGGCCAACTAATGTACCAGAGTCATGTTTCTTTGAGGTAACGTGACTGGAACACACATGCATGATAAATCCATGCCATCAAATATTATCTTTGTGTATTTTTGTGTCACTAATACTTTATTAAATACGTTTCAGGGATTTGTACGCTGTCTCTTGTCCTGAACTTGATGAGTTGGTGGATATTACGATGAAATGCAACGGTGTTTTCGGCTCAAGGATGACGGGAGGAGGATTTGGTGGTTGCATTGTAGCTTTAGTGAGTTACCTGAGCATTTAATACACCTGTACATCTTCAATGAGGACGAGAAAGTGATTTTATTAATCTTGTAATCATCTAGGTAAAGTCTTCAGAAGCTGAAAATGTGATTGAGACTATCAACCAGAAGTACTCTCAGAAAGCCACGTGCTACGTCTTTCAAGCAGTTGATGGGGCGTCCATTATTTCAAAATGAAATCAGGAGGAAGATCCAAGTTGTACAAACATTGTAATCAATTTTAACGACGTGCCTATGTGCAATATCCATGCAGCCGTTTAATGCTTTGATAATCGTGAATATTCTGGTCAAACTGATTGGGTCCTGAAAAGAAGAGTACAACCTATGTTCTTTTAAAAATTAAAGAAACTTCAAGCTCAAAACTTTAGTCTTAAACTAATGGTGCTGCAAGTACCAGTAACTATAATGGAATAATAAGCAAATAAAAAAAACATAAAACAAGGGGGTACAATTAAATTGTACTGCAGAATGTAGAAAATATCACAAGCATTGAAATGGATTTTTAATAACCTTACGACTCTGATCATCCGAAAACAATTTCAGCCAACAGTTTCACCCAACGAAATTTCAGCCAAAATAAAATTCAGTCAAATATTTTTCAGCTTAAAATAATTCCGCCACTAGAATTTTCAGCCAATAAATTTTTCAGCTAAATGCTTGTCAGTCAACACTTTTTTGAGCCAAATTATTTTAAGCCAAAGTCTTATAGGCCAGGAAATTTTTGAGTCAATATATTTTTTCCAGCCAAAAGGTTTTCGGTAGTAAATTCGAGAAATGGAGATGATCAACGAGGCTACTTATTCAAGTACTCTACTACAAAAAATGGAGCTGTTTACGTTTACCAATTTACACAGCGGTCCTCCACGCTGATCATGAAACCATCATCCTGCATACTTTGATTCAATGCAACCAACAAAATAAGGTATAAATAAAACTACGGAATTTATTTCCAGTCGTGAATATCGTCAGCAAATCAATAATAACAGTGTTATTCTTGTCAGACATTATTATTCATTGCATCAATTTAAAGGAAGCAAAGAAATTAGGAGTATGAAACCAAAAGTCTAAAATTTGAAATTACTGACACAAAACATTTTAATTATCAGACTACATGAAAACAAACGCCCAAGTTACTCACAATTTGAAGATATTGCGTGACTCAACAAGATCACGAGTTCATGAAGCATGTAGCTTTCAGGAATTAGGCAGAGATTGCAGAGTTAAACTAAATGCGGGTAGGATAAGGCCTGCCGCAACTACATAATTGATAATAAAATGAGAATATATAAAGTAACGGGAAACAAAGAGCACGTATAGTACCACCAACTGAAATGAGAATTGAAGGCATTGCAAGACCACATTAATTCAACTTACTGATTGATAATCAAATCGCCTTGAAATAATTATCATAATAATTAATTTAACTGCAAAAATTGTGAGAGGGCCCCGTGAAGCTGTATGTATGTACAAGTAAGTAAACAATCTGTGGTCTACTGTCCTCCTTTGAACAATCCCCGGGTTGAATTTCCGCTGCTTGGATTAAACAGTACTTTATGAATGGCAGAGATATCCGGTTGAATTTTCACGGATGAGGAGGCTTTGGGCAATTTCATTGTTGCACCACCAGCTGACTTCAAAGTTCTAGGATATACATCATCATTTCTGATTGGTTTTGAGTTTCTAATGCAGTAAACAATTTTTTAAGTTTAGCCACACAACCTCAATCTAAAAGCAAATTTTCTAGTTCTACTATAGCTTGCAAGCAGCTTATAAGAAAAACCGACTTACGTCGAGCTATTTTCCAAAACAACTCTCATAGGGCTTCCATCAAGTAAACGGTTATGATACGCTTCCACTGCTTTCAAGCAGTCACTCTTCTTGCCATACACGACCTCTGCATGCCCAGACGAAGTTATTTGGGCCGAAATTGGGGCATTTATGTCACTGAACAGTTCCTAAAATACAACCCATTGGAAGCTCACATAAAACATTCGAATGGTACTCGAAATCGCTGAAAAATTAGCAACCACTTACAACAATATCCTCCGTAGTCACGGTTGGTTGTAAGTTCGAAACTAAAAGCCTGTAGCGTGGCGTCTCTTCCTGTGAGTCCAGTCGGGATTGTAGACTATTACTGATTCTAATTCTAGGCGGAGAGTCATCGTCCATGTCCATATCTTCCATCCTACAACATCAAAACAAGAATGCAATATTTCTCAATACAATAATTTTCTCAAGCTCTGCACCACATGAAACTGCTAAAAATAAGTAGTAAAAGGAAACTCAAATAATATTAAAAAAAACCACTACCCACCCATATGAACCACTGCTTCTCGAGAAGCTAGGCGCCACTTTAGCCACACTGGAGGACCAACTTCGGTTACTCGATGACTGCAAACCTGCTTGATAATTCTGGACGGTCCGGGTGAGGAACAATGACTCACCCGGATCCATGCGAGCTGATCCAGATTGTAGAGGTCGGGAATGTCCCGCAGGTACCGACACCCGCAGTTGACTTGCTTTAGGGAATGGATCTTTATCCAAATTAGCGAACAATCCATGGCTCATAGGTTCTCTTGCATATCCTCCAGTCATAGGAGGAAAGGATGTTCGACTCGTCAGACCACCAGGTCTTGAAGTTGAGAGGCCTCCACGTCGACCTGTGGTAAGTCCAGATCTTCCTGTAGTCAAACCTCCCGTTCTAGCTGCAGTACTGAGTCCTGGTCTTCCAGCACTGAGACGACCTGCAGGGGTCATACTAGCTGTAATTCTCAGGCTCTTAATATTCACAGCCCCTTTGGGACCCAAAACCTTCTTCTGACCTCTCTTCGCTTCAATTTTGGCTCGAGCATCTCCCACTCCACCCACTCTTCCCTTTGACACACGATTTAAGAGGATTTTTTGACGGGCATCCGCCACTCCTCCAGCTCCTTTCCCCTTCCCCACTCCAATTCGGGACTTAATTGGCAGTCCTAACCTAGACGCTAATTTTACTTGCAGTTTTCCCTTATTTAGTCGCTTAGGTTGTCCTACTCTATCTTTTATAGAGACTCTGGGACCTCCTCCTTGACTCCTTAATTGTGATTTATTCATTTCCAGTGACCCTTCAAGTCTCACGTCTCGCTCTTTAATTAACTTTAAATTATCTAATCTATTCACTACTAATTATTTCAATTTTCACTAATTTTTAAAGATGCAATTGAAGTCCCTCTTCCTAATTCTAACCTTTCCTCTGCTGCAATATTTACAAGTCTTGAATCTCCCTCACTAAGAAAACGCAGCTCAATGGATGAATCACAGAGGCGCCCCTTCTATACAATTGTTCACTGTCCGAGTCTGGGCAAGGTTTAGTTCTGCGTTACACACTGCTTTATGCTTACAATGCTGACGCATCTTTTTCAGTAAGCAAGTATACCTGTTTTTTACATTTGATGCAGCCTTCACTTTTTAGTGCCCTTGTAAAAGGTTATGTTATTAATACGATTAGAAAGTATAGAAAGGGATGCAGCTTTGAAATTAAGTTTGTATTGAAATGGTAGGTACATATTTAGTAAAAAATGACCACATATGACTACAAGGACATAAGTCAACCATATTGAAAAAAGGTTTACAATGGAGTCATAAAATAGTTGCATGAATAAAATAATAATTATCCACCACAATAATGCTAAATACATATATTATGAATGCGTTTCAAGTCAGCACGTTTTATTTACAATTTATAAGTAAATGTATCATCTCGTCATTAACACTTACAATATTGATTAATATAACTTTATCATGGCATAAGTACGTTTTAAATTCAACTCTTCCATGTGCAGTAACCCCTTTTTTTCGACCACGAATTATTTTCCTAGTAGTCAGAGAATGCACGTAGTTTTAACATCCTACCTTTTTACATTGACGTGTACGTAGTTTCTACAGCTTCTGATGTTATGACTTATTAAAAATAAAAATTATGTTAGTGAATTGTGATTCAATTTTTGCGCCTAACATAGTCATGCTTAAATACCGTTACCGCTATACTTATGTAATGGCTTACAGTTTTACTGACCTATTTGGTTAAAGACCTGAACGTATATTATAAAATTGTAACATCCTAACAAATATGTTCCAAAATATATCACGTATACATAGAAAGAGTCAAAATTAAATCAAAATCGAAATTCAGGGGACAAAAATGAGCAGTGTACAAACAGTATTTTCGACTTGTGAAAAATAATATGGCGCTGATCTACCATGAAATAAAAACTTTTGTAGAAAACAGCTAAAATTATTATTTGTCTTGGAATCTCTATTATTTATCATTACTAGAAAATTGAAATCAGGAAGATTCAGCTTGTTTGGACTTGATAGTTTTCAAGGAACTACTTATCACGTATAATTCATCTGTGAACCTTTCTAATCTGCATTTTTATCAAAGTGACAAATTGACTGTGATCCCGGAACTTCAAAGACTTGCAATTAAGAATATATAACGAAAATTAAGCCCAGTGGCCTTTCCACCAGCACTTATTACCATTTAAACTACAATAAACACATATTTCGTAAAATTAAATGATTATTAATTAAGAAATTGCGTCAGAATGTAGAGTTAACTTGCACAACAGTAAATTTTTATACTCAATACAACTTTCAGCATACGAGCTAGCAATGAACAAATAATTTTACTGCTGCGGAACGAAAACGAATGGATCCAAATGTGACCCGTATGAATTGCTTGACAAAACACTGCCATTTTCCCCACATGTTTCACAATGCTTTACAAGATTATCGTAGGAGTAGAATACTCGACTACAGACGGGGCAAGGAGGCAATTCGGTATAATCATTCTGATTAATGGCAGCAACTGCTGGTGGATCTCTAGGAGGGGCAGACGCAGATGGTACCTGCAGTTTAAAATAATAAAATTTGTTACTTCCAAACGCCCAAAATAAACAAGTGCAGCAATATGGAGTTTTAATGGTAGAGAAATAGCTAACTATTACGTTTTCCGGAGGCTGTGATGCCGACTGACATGGATTCGCAGATGAGCTTGAAGAAACGTCTCCATCCGAATCCCTGTAAGGTCACCATAAACTATTTTAACGGAAACATTCAACCTGTCCCCCTCAGTCAGGACGTACAAAGAGGAGGAGTTTCTCGCATTATTTTCTTATATATCCTTTTTAAGTTGGTAAGCTGATTGTAACAACACATTCAGAGCAAACCTACACTATCAGTTTAGTGTAAACTACGAGATTACACTACAAGCAACAATTTTATTTACTACTAGAAACAGGGCAAGAACAAAGCTGAAAAGAACTATACAATCATCGACGAAATATATAACATGAGCTGTATACTGAACCGAGGTACTGAGGTAACCAAAATACCAAAGCTGTCAGCGTAATTACTAATCATTATTAAAATCACTTCACATGTTAACTAAAACACGCTAACACTCACCAAAACAGAGATGACATTCCCCGTTTAAACTGATTTATAACTTGACCAATGATATCATCATTTCTGCGACCCTCACTGCCTCCTGCTGATCCACTTGAGGAAAAGCTTTCGGCTGGTTCCCTGTTGTATTTCAAGCGTTACCGAATCAGAAGCAAGCGGTACGAAATCAGACTTATTAATAAAAGCTAAGTAAGTACTTATCAATAAATCCGATATTTACAATACAGAAAGACACGATAAAACTCTTCCACTAAATCTTACACGGTGGCAGTCGTAACCGAAACACACAGGGTGGAGAATAAAGCAATCGCGATATTTTTAGATGACATACTGGTTACAGAAACTAGGTCCAGAAAATATGAAACGAAATTGGAAAAATAAACCGAATATTAAAACTGACACGACATCCGAGTTCGAACTTTAACTGTGATTAGCCGTTAAGTAAAACTAAAAAGGTTAATCGACATTCCCCACCCTTGACATGTAAAGTTTAGAGGTATGTTCGAGTAGTACTGCGAAAGAGAAATTGCAGATTTAGTCAGAAATATAAAGAGAACAACCAGAAAACCAATCAATTTTGCTTCACTCATATCAGTATTTATGTTCTTTAGAATCTACTCAGTTGGCTACACTAAATGAAGATAATACAGAAACCCCTCCCAAAAAGGTTGCAATAGCGTAATTACCCATTAACATGTTCTTGTGCCAGCCGAAGGTGAGTTTGGTGAAGATCAGTAAGTTCTTTCTGCTGATTCGCCTCCTTCGCTTGTAGCTCTTCAAGGTGAGAATTCATCGCAGCTAGTTGGGTCTCCAATGTTGCACGCTCACTGACGGCTTTTCGATACTCCGTCGCATACTCATCACACTAAAATGAACACAACATACTAAATTTCAACTTCTATTCCATAACCTAGTTTGTGCAAAACAAAATTCGCAAATATTACCTGCTCTTTCCAATGTTCGATACTTTCATTTTCAGTCAATAATGCAGCAATTTGAGTTTTCAGCTGAGAATTTTCTTTATCAAGCCTGGCAACTTCCGTTTGAAGCCTCGTTACTCCTTCACTTTCGACACCACTAGAGCCAGTCTTGATCAACTGCTCCAACTCTTCACTCAAGGCCAGATTCTTTTGCTTGTAATTCCGACAGATTTCCTCCAACCTTTGTCTGGCCACACTTAATTCCTGGAAGGATACATCCCGATCTCTCAATCTCTGCGTTAAGGTACGGTTTTCAGTTCGGAGCTCATCTATTTCCCTCCTGGCTTCCTCGTCAATCGAACGCCTTGTTACTCTTTCAGAATGTAAATCTTCCACTTCTTTTAAAAGGCCTTCTCGAGTTTTCTTCAGCTCAGCATTCTCTCCACGAATGATGTCACACCATTTATTTGACTCCTCCAGCGCTACCTGGGACGACTCTAAAGATACTTGCAAAGTCTGGATTTGCTCATCTCGGGTAAGCAGTTGACCCCTCAATGCATCCATGCTCGAGCAAGAATTGTTTGTAGTTGACTGCAGTCTCTGAATTTCATCTGAATATGCGGTACAAGCTCCTTCGAAATGTTCCTTCGCAATCGTTATCTGCTTAAGCTGAGCTTCTAATTCAGCCAGTTTATTTCCCAACACATGGTTTTTAATGACCACCTCTTCATTTTGGACAACCACGGCATTCATTTCGATAGCTTTAGCATCAATCTCTTTATTCAAATTAGCAATTTGAAGAAGTGATGATTCCAACTGAGCTCGAAGTGTTTGTATCTCTTCATCATTCTCCACGATTTTCTTGTTTAGCTCTACAATGCTGGCTTTCTCACTCCCTTGCCCTGAATCCGAAGCATTACTCTGCAATTCCCTTAATCTATCCTTAAGCTGACTGGTTTGTGTCTTTTCCAGTGATAGCAGTTCCTGTAGCTCTTCAATTTGACGTCTCTCTGCAGCAAGCTGTTCATCTTTGTGCTAGCAGAAACATAAAGAAGTGTGTAACTCGAAAATCTGTTTTTAGCTGAAAGCTAATTCAAAACCTCACGGCAAACCCCTAGAAATTGTTAATAAATACCTCCACGATGGCGACAAATTCATTCTCTTTCATCTTTGCTTCCAATACATTCAGCTTATCTGTTGAATCTTTCAACTTCACCTCCAGTTCCTCCACAAGCATTTTCAACGCTTCGTTCTCCTTTTCCAACTGCAAACACAAGATTGAAGTTTAAAATAATTCAAAACACAACATTCTACCTTAAATATGTAAAACAGTGCTCTATTTTTAGATTTAACTACGTGAGCAAATACAAAGTATAAACTAAATGCATTACATCATGTATCCTCGTCCGACTCTGCTCATATTTAACGTTATCCTCCTGGCGCATTCTATGAGCATCTGCTCCAATTTCACGGCATTGTTCCATTACCTCCTTCATTTTCCCTTGCTGCTTCTTTAGCTCTCCTGAAATTACCACTTCGTAACGTCAATAAGTTGTTAACTTCTACGAATACTGACTATCCATGAAACAATAATAATAATTCCTTCCTACCGAATTTGTAACCATTCGTCATTCTCTTACAATGAAATTCATTTTCAAAAGTTCCAGCTAACCTTGTAAAGCAATGTTCTCCTCCGTCAATCTCTCAATCTCAACCGAACAATTTTCCAGGTCTATCCCCGAAGGTAGCACAGATAGATTCGAACCTCCTTCTGATCCCTGCAAAACAATAATCAATTCCTCATGTTCCTTCCCAAGCTTTTAAAAAATATTAACTTATCCACTCCGAAACAGATAGTCACCTACCATCAAGTCACTTACATGACACACGGTGGTGTCACTTGCAGCGGCCAATTCCTCCACAATAGTATGTCCCCGTTCGTCCACATTCTCGGGTGTATCCTTTGGAGGATTCTCCGTATTCAACGTCTCCCTTTCCACCACAAAGAAGGAATCCTCATTAATATCTGGTTCCTCCATTGTTGAATTTGCATACCGCAGCAGCTCCGAATTATTTGACAAATCCATATGACTCAAGACTCAATTTCCACCT
This sequence comes from Spatulosminthurus flaviceps, assembly GCA_034693705.1. Taxonomy (NCBI): domain Eukaryota; kingdom Metazoa; phylum Arthropoda; class Collembola; order Symphypleona; family Sminthuridae; genus Spatulosminthurus; species Spatulosminthurus flaviceps. The sequence goes on along the minus strand of JAQFXU010005162.1, from coordinate 1,120 downwards.
ACACACAATTATTTTCAAAATACGTCTAATTATATTATTGACCCAAGCAAATGAACGCCATCTTAAAATCTTAAAATCTTAAATTCACCGGTCTACCCTCATGCACCAGCGTTTCAAGACAACTATTTCACTAAAAGACGTGTTATTATAAACACATTGTAACTCCGGCTCACCTGTCTATGCGGTTTTCTCCTTGAAGCCAATCAATTGCGTATTGCGTCTTCAATTCGCAATCCGAAGTCATACACTCACTATACAACCAACGATAGATACCCAGCGTTTGAATGACTAATATAAATGTCCCCTGCTCACCATTCACTTAAGCAACAACGATTATAATTATGAGGGCAATTTATCACCCTGTCAGACAAAAAAGTTAACGTAATCGTATAGATAATTTCATGGAAAAACTCAAGTAAAAAGGAAACCAACCATCGTACGAACCATGGACCAACGATTTTGTGTCGACACAATTCTCTCTCCTCTCTCTCTCTATCCACCAAGTTATACAGAACAACAAACTGTACATATACACTACCGCTATACGTTAGCGTTAAATACCTAGGACCATATAAGTATACACTACACACACACACACAGTGCAATTGTGCAGAAGAACCGATGCGCGATGGACAAAAAGTCGCTATGGCTCAGCATGAGTCAGTGCATACAAGTATATAGCTATAGTCAGCTCATGAGTCAACGGATTTTTACAATATGATTATCTAAATAACCGATTTAAATAAATAGAATGAAATCAGGCCTAAAGTTAAACTCACTCTACTATTGCAGAATACATTATAATACGTAGAGAATATGGATTTACCTTGATGTCAGTTTATACATTTGTGCTATACTTATGTGTACATTTACATGGGAATATTATATGTTGCATGTGCATGTGCATTCGTTTGTAAATACGCCGTAAGACTTGGTAAATAAGGTAAATAAATCAGTACCTCCTTGAGCCAAAAGAACCCAATGGCACTTTCCTGGGAAAGTCGCGCGTACTACATGGACTAACCAATAGCCATTACAATTGCGTCTCCACTCTCTCCAGAAATGGTAAACAAACCAGGGCAAGGGCATTGCCTTTTACATATTAATAAAATTTTCTAAA
>JAQFXU010005161.1:0-12109 GCA_034693705.1 Spatulosminthurus flaviceps | reverse complement strand
TAACTAAAAGCTTCATCGTCTGGATGATGATGATGATGATTGTCGTCGTATATGTACATTACATGTTGTACAATCGTAAAACGAAATGTCCCGACTCAATTGGTTGTTTTTTACTCAAAGTTGCAAAGATTATTCTAAAGCAACGGCTTAGCGGTTTTGACAAAATGATTTTATTGGGCATTTTTTTTTTACTAAAAGCAGTGAAAGGTAGAAAAAAGTAATAACAATTATTATTAATTACTTTTTTTTGCTAGAAAAAAAGCTTACTTTACTTGAAGTTACTTTGCAATACTGCTCTGCATTTTTACTTTTGTTGTTATCGGAAAGCAGTTGGCAATAAACACAAGATCCTTGACAGCGCACAGCTAGTATCCGGAGGTCGGGGCTTTATTTTAGGAAAAATCCATTTGAAGTTAGTTCAGAGTGTTCTGTTTTATATGTAGTTACTCCATATGAAAGGTGATGCTATGATAATCCATCCATATAACCCAAGGTTGTATGTGATTGCATTGGTGTTGGTCAGCGTTTCTTTTCCTAGGCGTTGCTCCATCCATTTCTTCAAGATTTTCGGAGCAAACGTAATAATTACAATATTTCGATCAAAGTGAAAAAAAAGTATATATTTTTTCTTTATTTTTCTTCAGTCCCGTTTCCTTCGCCTAATTTCACATCTATAGCTCCTGGATTGTATTGAAAGGTGATTCCAAAATGTCCAATTTTCTTACCAAGGAAGGTGTTTTTCCCAACATCTTATGGCTGCGCACTGGATTCAGCGAAAATTAAAACCACCCCTATGCCTAACCTTTCACGGCACCCCACTTCCAGTTAAATTAGGAATTTTAGTGAAAAAGTCGGAGAAACTTTTGGAAGACGTTGCTAGCTTATGCTGGCTAGCAACATCTTCCGATCGATGTGTCTTACATTTTGACAGATGCTATGTGATTGTCGCTTCGACAGGTGTAAAGTGATCGCCAGAATATCTAAGAATTCATATAATTCTGTAAAAGCTATAACGCACACGCATCGGCAAAACATATTAAGTTGTGTTATTGTCAAAAATCAATCTTCTTGCTTGTCAAAAAAACATATATATGAAACATTTGTTTAAAAATGATATTTGTAGGTTCGGAATCTTCAACGAATTTACCGTATTGTGTGCACAGACGAGAATGGAATGGATCGAAGTCTATTCCGAGAGGTAATGATGAAGCAATTTGGGATCTCAGGGGACATCATGCTGGATCAAATTTATTACTACTTTGATGCAGACAAGGAAGGATACGTAATACAAATAATAATAATTATTATTGTTACACAGTCTTAATATATTGTACCTCTTTTAACATGATTATAAAAATAAATTCAACAAATGTCACTATAGATCTCCTCCACGGAATGGATTATGAATTTATCAGTCTTCCTCCGTGGGACATTCGAGGAGCACACAAAATTTTGCTACCACATCTACGACGTGAAAGGTGACGGTGCGATTGGGAAAAATGATATCCTAAATCTCCTTCAAGATAGTATCCCACCCGATCCGGAAATTGAGGAAGAATTGCTAGACAAGGAAGGGAATATTCGTGAGCTGGCGGACATGTTATTACGGAAATTCGATCGAGAGAAAAAGATTTACATTACCCAAGAGAATTTTCGGAGTGGTGTGAGACGAGATCCTCTCAGCCTCCAATGTCTGGGTCAATGTCTTCCGGATGTGAAGGACGTGAAGACTTTTTTGTCTCTCATTTCGGAAAATTATAATTATTATAGAACGAATTACTCCTTACCTAAGCTAGGAAACTACCAGTATGAGAGGGATCGATTCAATGCGGGTGTCACTGAGTATAGACATGTACAAAGGGCCTTCCAAAAGGCCCGCACAGCTGTGGGGCTTATGAGAGGAATTTTGGCCTCACGTATGGGTTTCAAGGATCAGTCTCAACAGATGGCCGCCAGCGTGATGAACGTGCTTCGTGGAGAGCAATTGACTCTCTAATTTCTAACGTTCATTTCATTTTTGAGCCTTTATCTTCCAAACAAATGAGTTCTGCGCAATTTTTTAACAACTAAATTATTAACGATTCTATGAATTATGAATGGAAATGAAAATAAACTCAAATTACCAAGTTATTTGATGGAATAATTCAAACTCCCCTGTTGTTATTAACATTTATAAATTTGCAAGTAACATTAACTAATCCTAAAAGAAATACGGGGTTTGGGGGTGAGCACGTGAGTATCTACAAGTAAATAAATGAGCCAAATGAAGTGACTTTAAGGGTCTTTAAAAGGTCAATAAATTATAAATTTTTTAATCAATGGAATTTCATGATCACAGAAAGAACGCACATTCAAATTAAATCACTAATATAATTATTAACAGTTTTAGCTTTATTTTCTTACGCATGCAGAAAAATTGATTTTGGAGTAAAATTACGGCTCATTGTTCACACTCTTGTTTAATGCTTGAATCTCATTGTCGAAATACTCCGATATTTTGCCCATATCCACATTTGAAGGTAAACTTGAGATGTTGACGGAAATTCCTAACCTTTGTTTGTTGTTCACACCACCGATCGTAACCAAAATACCTGAAATAACCAGGAATTTGCACTTTGACGTGTAGTTTTATTATTACCATGTAAAAATATTGTCGACAAAGAGCAGTTCAACGGGTTAACTCATTGAGATTTTTAAATGAATATTTCTTCAAAGGAATCCTTCATTACGCAGTCCCAAAGATTTTACTGTGATTAACATAACGTGTAAAAAACAGATCAACTTATTTGTATCAAATAATGTGACCGCTATTTATTAACAAAAGGAGCTATTTTGAATAAAAGTATTTCAAAATATCTCATTTTCCAATTTAGCTGACCATTCGCATTCGTTGCAATGGATTAACGCGAATGTGACATGCCGTAATTTTCTAAGTTTATACTTGAAGATGAGAAAAGCTGGGGCTTACCAATTTGCTCTATTGATGAAACCACAGGGATAAAATCCAAAATTTCGAGACCGTCGTAGAAAATTGGGCCAGTTGTGACCGGTGTTACGGATGTGGTGACTTCAAGTCCTTCCAGGTTCAACTTGATAATCCAAGGCAAAATTGGGGAAGGGAAAACACCAATGATTTTAGAAGCAAATGTAACAGTAAGGGGCATTAATGATTTACTTGTCAAAATCAAAGACTTATGAACTATTTTTAAGCGTTGTTCCAGTGAGGCAATCCGAAGTGGCAATAGTATTGATACAAATAGCCTGAAAGAAAAACACACTTGAAACTTGATCAGTTTGGCATGTTTGTGTTTGAAAGCGGATATGAATATGAACTCACGCATGAATAGTCAGCCCACCGGGATGATCCGGTCTGGGTAAAATAATGCGGCAGCACAAGTGCTCCGGTAGGTCACAGCCTGATTCACTAAAAATTCTAGCAATGGCCCCACCCAAGGCAGCGTAACAAACTGAAGCAAAACACACGTTGTAGTGGTCCTTAATAGTTTTAATTATGTCTACCGACATCTCTGGACCCAAAATAACTTTTATCCCCGGTCCAGGTTCCCCAATCGGCAATTTCCGCTGTAAAATAGTCGGAGGTCGACTAAAATATTCCTTGAACGTATTTAGTAATAAAGTGGATTTTCTTGTTCCCAAAATCGACTCCTTGGCTAATTTAAAATCTGGAAGGGGCAATTCCATTTGAGTTAGTTTTCTAACTAATTCAACTCCACTGAAAGCATCTCCAAGAACGTGGTCGGTTCTAAGCAGAACTGCAGTTTGAGCAAGTCCCTTATAATTTTCAATCAAAAGTATTTCCCAAGGACTTTGATTCCTAGCCCAAGGATGTGTCAATAAAATTCCACAAACTTGTTCCAATTCAGCTACTGTAGGAGCAGATGAAAGAGCCAATTTATCCTTGTAATCATAATTCCTAACGTGATTTTCCACTTTGAAATATTCATCTCTTTTCCAGAATGGGTAGCCCAGAAAATACTGAACGAAAAATTCTAGTCCTTCATAAATTCTTTCGCCTTTAGTATTTCTAAGAGAAAAAATACGCTCATGAGCATCCTTGAAACATTTTTCTTTGTTCAGCACTCCATTTACTACCACAAAAGATAGAATTATGTTTGAAGAATATTCTCTGCTTCCCAAGGCAAAGAAGGTTTGGTGAAGAGGGACGGGTCGGAAACTCCGAGGATGAATAATTTTAGCAATTAGAATGATTAGATAACGGTAAAGATAGAAAAAGAGTAGAATTGGGAATCCAGTTATCAGTGCAGCGATATTAAAGATGCTTTCCAAAATCCTCAAAGATCTTGAGAACCATTCCATGTTTTGGGAGAGGAAAAAATTCTAGAGTTGTGGTTAAAAACTGTGCTCCCTTGTCTAGTTGGAAATATAGAATCTGGGACTTTCTATTCACTGGAAATTTGTCCAAGTTAAACAAAAATTTTCATTTCAATACAAATATTCATGGAAACTTGTGTTTTTGAGTCCATAAATCTTTATGGAAAAGTAGGTTCGTAATTGGTAAATATTTTTGTAAAATGACAGAATTCAATTCGATACTACTCACAGTATTCACATAACAATGGATACCAATTTTGAAATAAATACTTGTCACTTCTAAACTTGCACAGAGTTTGAGTAAGTTGAAATGTGAACTAGGATTTTGATAAATCAAGTTTAAATGAACATTGGAAATTGGAATGGGTGAGACGGAAGCAATAGTCTGTGAATCGGAGGGTGGAATAATTTCGCAGTGTAAAAAATTTTCTCAAAATAAAAAATGCAACTTTACCTGTACATACAACATAATAATAATTTCCCAGCATTGGAGCCCACCTTTTTCTGAGCTAGTTTTTTATTTATTATTATAACTCTGCATTCAAATGCAAATACGTACATATCACTTAAAGCTTATGGAATCGGAATGTTATTTATAAGAGTATCAAAAGGAGCATTTTCATGGCAAGTTTCACCTTCGATTCCGCGTTTCTATGATGTAATAATCCTTGGGTTAGCATTGGTTAAAGGCATGTTGATGCGTCATTATTTTTTTCAAGCATATTTATGTCCCTTTGGGTACACATCAGTTGGGAATTTGTGCTTGGAAGGAAGGAATAATAGAAGTTATTGATACCTTCTATAATTATTTATTTTTCGTTTCTATAAGGAAACAAATTCATTGACTCTGTACAGACTTACCCATGGGCTTGATAAAGCTATGGTAAATAATTTTGCATAAATATCTGGAAAACATTTCCTCGGACTTTGCAGATATGTAAAGGAAATCAGAAACGAACAAAATCCCAATTTTTGCATTGCCTGAGTTTAGTTGGGATGTTAAATTGAACGACCCCGTTGAGCTGAAAACTATTCCTTTCGTAACCCTATCCTGTCGCAACGAAGGTTTGGAAAAATGTTGGTCACAGAGATGGAAAATAGAAAAATTTAAATGGAGTTTAATATTAAAATGTTTTCTTTTCAGGAAACTTTATCAAATATGTATCCCAGTGAGTTAAATTAATAATGTGCGCATTGAACGCTCATATTTGTTCCTGTGACTGCGTAGACTCTCTTCGTAGGAAAAAATAACAAAAGTGAGGGTCAGAAGCTTACATTGACTTTGACGACTACATACAATCCGGTTTGAACTGGTACTTTGTATGATATTTTTACTCTCACAGTGAGAGCCGACACTAACAATTTTGTGCTTCTAATGCAGTTCCAAAGTGGGGGAGTGGGTAGAAATATTCGACATTGTAATTCCTATAAACAAATTGACTAAAATTGCAGGGTCTCAGAAGGAAAATTCAAATAGTAACAATATTAATTTATTATTCTTACAATTATATGTAATAAAGTACACGTTGCAGATGCAATTATTATGGCTCATGTTTAATACTCTTGGTTAAAGCTTGAATCTCGTCGTTGAAATAATCCGAGATTTTTCCTATTTCAACATTTTTTGGGAAGCTTGAAGTGTGAATGGAAATTCCTAATCTTTGTTTGTTGTTTACACCGCCGATCGTAACCAGAATACCTGAAAATAAATTAGCGCTATAATTATATAATTTGTCAATAAAAAAATGTCCAATGGCATATATCATATAAATACTGACCAGTCAAATTTTCCTAAATAACTTGTTGGATAAATTTCAAAAGGAGTTTTTATTTTATGAATTTTAGTATACATTTCAAAAGCTATCTTCGGTAAGGATATCCTTAGAAAATGGCTTCTTTTGCAATTTAGTGGATCAGTCGATGAATTGCTTTTAAAGTATCCATTTTATATTCATAACCCAAATGGCACGTTGTATGCTGTTAAGTTTTCGGTTAAATGTTAAAACTGGGTCTTACCGACTTGCTCTACTGACGAAATAACAGGGATAAAATCTACAACTTCCAGATCATCGTAGAAGACTGGTCCTGTTGAGACTGGCGTAACTGAAGTTGTGGCCTGAAGTCCGTGCGGATTCGTCTTGGCAATCCATGATAAAAGTGGGGAGGGGAAAATACCGAGTATATTAGAACCAAATGAATTTAAAAGTGGCAATAATGATTTACTTGTCAAAACTATAGAGTCATGGATAATTTTTAAACGTTGTTCCAGGGATGTGATTTTGAGTGGTAACTGCAGTGCTACAAAAAGCCTGTAAGAAACATAAATAGGGGATATTTATTATTACGTATAATACCGTATGAATTTTGTAGACCGTTTTTCAAAAGGTAGCATATTTGGATGTCCCCATGAGGATCAAATCATTTCATTGGGCTAGCTCTAGCTTTGGAAGTTTCAATGCTTAGCGATGGAGCAAAACTCTGGTCAAAATACTGTCATCGTGAATTGGAAAACCGATGGGCTGGGTGGCTAATTTGGGTTTGTAGCTCATTTAAATCGTTTTGATATTTGATGTCATACTAATTAACGGCCTTGTTAGCCGAATGATGGTCAATATAGCCAACATGATTTTATGTGGGAAAATATTGAACTGTAATTAAAATTTGGGTCAGACAGGCCAAAATTGAAAAAGTTTTGCAAGAGAATAAAAAAGAGGGTCAAATTTAGAATTCGGATCAGTGGTAAAGTTAATCCAAGTCCGACTGGTGTTAATAACGAAAATACGAACTTACGCATGAATAGTCAAGCCACCGGGATGATCCGGTCTAGGCAGCATAATACGTGTACAAAAATACTCCGGCAAATCCCAGCCTGATTCACTAAAAATTCTCGCAATCGCCCCGCTCAAGGCGGAGTAACATATTGCCCCATAACACACATTGTAATGGTCCTTAATAGTTTTAATTACGTCCACTGACATTTTAGGGCCCAAAATAACTTTGACTTCCTCACCGGGTTTCCCAATGGGCAATTTTGTTTGCAAAAAACTGGTAGGTCGATTGAAACATTCCTTTAATGTATTAAGGACAAAAGTGAATTTTCCAGTTCCCAAAACCGACTCTTTTGCTAATTTAAAATCTGGAAGGGGCAATTCCATTTGAGTTAGTTTTCTAACTAATTCAACTCCACTGAAAGCATCTCCAAGGACGTGGTCGCATCGAAATAAAACTGCAGTTTGACCAAGTCCCTTATAATTTTCAATCAAAAGGAATTCCCATGGACTTCGATTCCTAGCCCAAGGATGTGTCAATAAAATTCCACAAACTCGTTCCAATTCAGCTTCAGTAGGAGCAGATGAAAGAGCCAATTTATCCTTGTAATCATAATTCCTAACGTGATTTTTCACGTTGAAATATTCATCTCTTTTCCAGAATGGGTAGCCTAGAAAATATTGAACGAAAAATTCTAGTCCTTCATAAACTCTTTCTCCATCGGAGTTTCTCAGGGGGAACACACACTCTTCACCGTGTCTCAAATATTTTTGTATGTTGGGCGTTCCAGTCAGCACTGTTAGTGTTAGAATCGTATTTGAAAAGTCTTTTCGGCTCCCCAAAGCAAAAGCACCATGCACAAGAGGCATGGGTCGCAATATCCGTGGATGAATAATTTTAGCGAGGTGGATAATTAGATGACGGTACATGTAAAAAAACAGAAGAATTGGGAGTCCAATGGTGAGGCCAATGAGATTAAAAATAATTTCCCACAGCCACAAAATTCTATAGAACCAGTCCATGTTGGAGGTAATAGCAAATAATATTATAGAATTTCAAATTTTAGCGAAATTTTAGCGAAAAAAGAAAATTAGCATTTCTAGTCAACTTATCTCAAAATGGTAAAATTTTATAATATGTATTTTATGCACGAACTGATTAGAGCTTTTACTCAAGCTCTACTGTATCCTTTTGATACCCATTTTGAAATAAATATTTTGCACTGTTTAAATACACCGAGCAGAAAATAAATTGAAGGAACTTAGAATGTGAGCTGATATTGGCAAAATCAAGTTTGAATGTAAGTAGGAGTATTATTAGTATTGAGTAAGTCCACGGGGAAAATGTAAGGCCAAAACATCATATTTTTTTTAATTAGTCATTTTCAGCAAAAGTAACGTGTGCTGGATGTTATAAGCAACGGCGTTGGAATTTTTCTAATAGTTTAAGCTGTTACGGAATTATAGCCAAAAACGCCATTCTTTGTAATTTAAGAATTTAATATGTTCATAACTAAGTTTTTCAGTTCAGCCTTTCACTGTTTTTGGAAATTTTGAAAAATGGCAGAAATATAGGGTACAGAGTAGAAATAAGTCGCAAACTTGTAAGGGTAAATATGATTTACCCTTACCCTACTACACACTACCACCCCACATGTAACACCCACACTGACATTACAATAAATCGAGGAGTCTGTCTGTAGAGCCCGACCTAACTACACGCTTTATTTTTGGGCCTCCTCATCCATCCCTTTCACCTTGAGCCTTGACTTCAGCTCTCACTGGGCCCCATACAGTTAAACACACATTAACTCATAAGTGCAATCTACGCACTAGTAAGGCTTATCTATCATGGGACATCTCATTTAGCCTTACAAACTCAAGCTCCACCGCATTTTAATAAGCAGCATAATTCCCAACTTATTTCTACTCCGTCCCCTATATTTCTGCCATTTTTCAAAATTTCCAAAAAACGTGAAAAGCTGCACTGAAAAACTTAGTTATGAACATATTAGTTCAAAAATGAGTCACATCGCCCCATTAGTTCGGGAGATACAGCCTTACATACAAAAAATGACGTCTCTGGCCATAATTCCGTAACAGCTTAACCTATTGCAAAAATTCCAACGCCACTGCTTATGACACCCAGCACACGTTCCTTTTGCTGAAAATGACTAATTTTAAAAAATATGATGCTTTGGGCTTACATATTCCCCGTGGACTTACTGATTATTATTTCATACAATATCCTGGATTTCAAGGGGAGACATTTCGCTTACGTAAATTACTTTCTCACCCCATAAAAAACTCCAGCTATGCTTACATAACATTTTGTATTCCCAGCGTTGAAGCCCATATTTTTACAAGCAACGTTTGCCCTTAATTGTTGTTACTGCGTAGAAATTTATGTTTACGGCGAAACTTGATTTTACCACTAAAGGATATGTAGGTTATTTATTCATTATGGAAATACAAACAGTTTTGAACTTAGTTGGTGCCATCAAAATTAAAATTTTGGTCGAGAACTTTTATTTTTATGGCGTAAAATTTTACTGGAACACTTGCAGAAATTAAAATCTTTCCCTGAAAAATATTTGTATCCTAGCTAAAAGACGAAGGTATATAGCCTGTTTCATAATCATTTAAAATTTTTAGGCGGGTAATTTTAAAAAATTACCTATTTTTGCTCTCATAGCTGGATTAATGAGGAAAGTAATGATTAAGTTCAGATGCTAGAAAATTAAACAAAAAATTCTAGGGAAGTGGTTGAATATAAATTCAGTTGAACAATAATTATTTTAATTGGTATGGAAAAAGTTTCCCCAGTGTCATAATAATGTTTTTTTTTGATGTATTTGTTCAACTGCAGAATATTATCACTGACCTTTAAAAAAAATTTCACAAGTGAATATTTGGGTGTGGAATTCCTGCTTCACACACTGAATCTATATTGATTATTAAATGTACACCGAATGGGCTTCAAGCTGTGCGAAATAATTTTGAAATAATTTCTGGAAAATATTTTCTTCCATATTTTCAGTATGGGAAATGGCTGTGAACCTCAGTCATTGCGTAAATAATATTTTAGTTAAAATTAAACCAAACGGATAGTAAATAAATTTATTCATCGGAGCTGAGAAAAGTTTTTTCCTATTCTCGCGCAAAACAAATTACATAAAATGTAGGTTGGAACATTCAAGGTTCTTTGTTCATCCTCTTGGTTAAAGCTTGAATCTCTTCGTTGAAATAATCCGAGATTTTTTCAACGTCCACATTTGGAGGGAAACTAGAAGTGTTAATGGAAATTCCCAATCGTTGTTTGTTGTTCACCCCACCAATTGTCACCAAAATCCCTGGAAGAATTTTAAATTTTGTCTGATATAATTTTTGACAAAACTACAAAATGCACTGTTTACAATTAGGATACCAATAGGAAATAGCTCAATGTGCAACTATGCTCAGCATTAATATTGTACTGCAATAATTGTAGACAAGGTTTTTGCCATCACCCAAATGTGACACTCTGAAGATTGATACTTGAAGTGTTAAAACATAAAATCTTACCTATTTGCTCTATTGAAGAAGCAATGGGCATACATTCCAAAATTTCTAGCCCATCGTAGAAACTTGGCCCCGTTGATACTGGAACAATTGTTGTGGTGCCTTGAAGTCCTGCTGGATTCATCTTGACAATCCATGGTAAAAGTGGGGAAGGGAAAATACCAACTATCTTACAACCAAATGTAGCTAAAAGTGGTATTAAGGACTTACTTGTCAAAACCATTGAATTATTGACCAATTCTAAGCGTTTTTCCGGTGACGTGACCTTGAGGGGTAACAGAAGTGTTGTAAAGAGCCTAAATCACAAATATTTCTTGAATAGTAACAATTTATCTTTTTTTTGAAAACGAATATATAATAACAACCTACGCGTGTATTGTCAAGCCACCAGGATGATTAGGCTTAGGCAAAGTAATACGAGAACAAAAATGGTCAGGTAGATCCGAACCCGATTCGCTAAAAATTCTTGCAACTGCCCCACTATAGGCCGAGTAACAAATTGACGCATAAGTTACTTTGTAATGGTCCTTAATGGGTTTAATTACGTCTACCGACAATTCTGGGCCCAAAATAACTTTGATCTCCGCTCCAGGTCTCCTAATAGGCAACTTCCGTTGGGTAAAACTAGGAGGCCGATTAAAATATTCTTTGAAGGTATTGAGGAGAAAGGTGGATTTTCCTGTTCTTAAAATGGATTCCTTTGCTAATTTAAAATCCGGAATGGGAAATTCAGTTTGAAATAAATGTCGGGCCATTTCAAATCCACTGAATGCGTCTCCAATGACGTGGTCGGTTCGAAATAAAGTCGCGGTTTGACCAAGTCCCTTATAATTTTCAATTAAAAGTATTTCCCATGGACTTCGATTCCTATGCCAAGGATGTGTCAATAAAGTTCCAAAAACGCGTTCCAAATCAACTTCTGTAGGAGCGGATGGAAGAGCCAATTTACCCTTGTAATCATAATTCCTAACGTGATTTTCCACGTTGAAATGTTCGTCCTTTTTCCAGAATGGGTAGCCCAGAAAATTTTTAACGAAAAATTCTAGTCCTTCGTATATTCTTTCCCCTCTGGGATTTTTCAAGGACAAAATACGCTCTTGCATGTCCTCCAAAAATTTTTCTTTGCTGAGCATTCCGTTCACCACTGTTAGAGCTAGAATTGTGTTTGAGAAATCTTTTCGGCTTCCCAAAGCAAAGGCGGCATGCTCAAGAGGCATGGGTCGCAAACTCCGCGGATGAATAATCTTTGCAATGAGGATAATTAAATGACGGTGCATGCAGAAAAATAGTATAACGGGGAGTCCAATGGCCAGGGCAATGAGAGTAAAAACAAGTTGGAATAGCTTTAAGATTCTATCGGACCAGTCCATATTGGAGGGGAGCAAATAATAGGATAAAATTTCAAATGTTAACGTTTTCTTAGCTAT
>JAQFXU010005160.1:0-12109 GCA_034693705.1 Spatulosminthurus flaviceps | reverse complement strand
CTTTTGGCACCCTTAAACATTATCATTTACAACATCAAATTTTGTGCCTACCTGAGTTGGCAAATACCTACCCTATAGCTTCTGTTTAAGCGCAAAATTTACCGTGCTTTTAATTTTCAAGTAGGGATAATTGAAAAATTGATGTAACCCAATGCTATTTACAATAATCACATGTGTGATACGGAAATGTATGAGCTGACGAGCTGATATCGGTACTAAACTAGTTTAGCTCATTGCTCATTGCCATAGCCTAATTGCACGTTAATAATTTTAGAAGATTTAGTGTGCACACGTTGGACTGGTTGGACTATAGTCATTCAAATGTCAATTGAAGTCACGTAGGAGTTTTGGCTGACGTAGGAGTTTTTATACAATAAACGGAAATACAATTGAATTGAAAGCAAGTGTGTCCTTAAATATGTTTTTCGAATGAATAGACATGGAGCAGAAATGGATAAAATTCATCATTTTTTAGTATTTTGACTACTGTAGCAATTCAGAATATAGAAGCCCGTGGAAGGAAGCGAAGCCAATATGCTTGGCCATTGTGTCAACATATCTGCATTCTGCATACACACACATAGACTGCAGACTTAAGGCTGTATGAATGGGCACGAATGAAATTGTGTGTGCTAGTATGGGCGACGAGGCTGGTCGACCTTTGGACCCTGACTCGTCCTCTTCCTGTCGAGAACAGTCAGTTTCGCTAAAAAATCTCGTTCATTTGCGTTCAAGTACTTTATGTGCATGCAAAAGCACGGCTTATATATTCTTACTATTTACTGAAGATAGTATTATATTTTAGAGGATGCTGAAGGAAAGGAGATAGCCATTTAATGGTAAAAAAGAACACAAATACCAATAAGCGACCACTTTTTTTTGCAAAAAACCTTGTGTGTTTCCTTCATACATGACAACTTTGTAGTAAAAGCATCTCCAATGGTGACAAACCAGCAATAACAGTGTAGCTTGCGTTTGTATATGTGTGTACGGTACAATCTAAATCTATGAGCTTAGCTACAAACATATTTATTACAAGAGCAGTGAGAGTCGAAGAGTCAAGTGGAAGCTTGAATACTAGTTGGAAAGTTCTGTGCCATAAACTTTGTAGTAGGTACCACGAGGCAGTTCAAAGTCCAAGTTGGAATACAACTAACTGCCTTTGAGTACATTCATCCTCATTCTGTCTCTGTGGAGTTCTCGGCTACATTACGTAACGGTTTAGTATCATGAAGCTGTTCCATTGACTGGTTGAAATCCAGACGAGCTTGTTTTACTTGTTGCTCTAAATTTAATTTAAAAAATTGAATCGAGGTTTTTCAAGAAGGGATTGGATTACTTCATGGAATGATATTAGATGTTCAATCGTTCAATGCAACCGCATCAACGAAAGACCAACGGAGCGTAGAGGGATGTTCCAGTTGTATTTTTAAAAAGTACAAGTATGCCCCGAGTATCTAAAAAAAAATATGCCTCATTACCTTATATTTAAACTTGTGTGGGATAATAAATTATGAAGAACAAGGAATAATGCAGAATGATCCCCGAGAAGAAAGAGAGGCTCATTTATATCTTAAGGTGCGAGTCAGTCTGATATTTGAGAACTACAGCAGTGTGCATCTCTTAGGTGAAAAAAATTAGGAGGAGTGAACTGCTGCATGATTTGAACTCATGGTAAAATCTGCAAAGGAAAAAATTATAAGTTATGTGACGGCACACTGTCTAGCTTTACTTTCCGATTGAGTAACTTTGTGTGGGCAAGGGGGGTGATCCTTTTATTTTTATATTATCCTCAAGCTCATTTGCATTCTTAAATCCATATAGTAAGTTTATGAGTCACATTGTCGCATATCTTATTTTTTTAATAACTATTGTCAGTTGTCATGGTCGTTGTTTTCATAACCGCGACCGCCAGAGTGCCCAGTGAGTGCACATATTTTCTTTACTTTCCTATAGTTAGAATCATTTATACTTTAGTTTCAAAGGCGGAGAGAATAATAATGGCTATACACTCATTGTATAATATCATAATATGTGATTTAAAAAATAGCAAAACCGTTCCTTTAAGTTACTCATAAGGTTTTTTATAGAACAGACATGATCCAGTTACTTGTATAAATGATGACTTGTCTTTTGTCAACCTCGTACCTCATAACTACAAGGAATGAGTATCAGTCAACCTATAAATTAGCATTTGAAATTCTTGTTAATGTGTATAACAGTATCTACATTTAAATGACAAGTTCGGGGGAGACCTTACCATTTTGCACTGTACTTACTTAAGTAAATAAGCTCTCTCCTTGCACTTCAGAATAGAATTCTTGAGAATTGAGCACATGCACGTGTGCGTACAAGATGCGTACATTGGCTTCCTTGCATAAACTTTGAGAATCTCATGGCATTGCGTAATTTCGTGTACTACTCAACTTTTGTGCTAAGATTATAGAACATCGCAGGACACACACGCATGAAATGTCTGTAGAGACTAACTTTATACATTTAGACCTCGATTTTTGACTGTGTTGATATTTACATCATTCCAACGTTCTTTTTGAGCGGATGTTTCTCGTTTAAGGTTTTATTATAAACAGAAAAATTTCCCTCTCTAGATATGTTCTTCACAGATCACTTAAGTTAAACAAGATCAGGAGGGATGGAAAAGTTCCAAGGTTTATGTTGCTCATGAGATATATACCATGTGTTTCTCATTTTCTATTAAGATCCTATGTTACAGTGTAAAGGACAATGCGCAAGAGTGCCACTTGGTTTCTATCTAATGTCTGTGTGAATAGGCCTTCTAATTATGTTGGGTTGGAGATATATTACCTGTTCAATGACGATGGAAGGATTTTTTTTTGTATTTCATCTGTTACAATGTAATGAAGGGGCATTGTTAAATGTTATACCTTCGGGTAGACTTGCTGAAGGGCATTTTTGAGAAATAGGTATAAATTATTAGCTGGGCAAGAATAGGTTTTATTTCCATTGAGTTTTTCATAATGTTTGACGATTGAAAAGCTCCATGAGATAAAGTAAATTTCCAGGTGTAGATAAACAAAAAGGTGAGAAATTATGCTTTTGAGACTGGAGAGAAGATGCATGAATTTATAGGCGTCAACGTCCCTGTGGGGTCAGAGGCGTAGCATGTTAGAGTGAGTGCGTAAGAAGTGTTATTCTTCCAAACGTGCGTGTGTACCGGAAAAAAGATGCGTGTCTTCACTTTTATTATGTGGTTCTGTGAAGAGAGATTCGTGATGTAGTGAAAAAATGGGAGAATGCCTCGAAGGAATGGAAAAGTACAGAATGGTTATGAGATGCTGAGTTTTTACTGTCTCGGTATAGAAGTGAATACTCATAGATGGTTACATTTATGCTTGAATAAGAAAGGATAGTAGTGAAACTTCAGTTTTTGTACATCATGTTTCATGTAACATCTACACAGGATTAACCAGTGTAATTATAGTTGCACTGCTTCCTTCACATCTATGTAAATACATAACCAGGGTGTGTAGATAAATGGCTCATAAAGCAAGCAGTGCAGACGACGGTACGTGTAAACTTACACGGACGATTTTCATGGTAGGATGTTACACTTGGAAAAATAAGATGGGATGCATATATGACTAGTGTTTTGACCCAAAGGTTTTTTGTCTAATTTCAGGCTTACGCATCTCTTGAACGGACGTGTAGGTTCCAGCTGGTGTTTTTAACTGAAGACTATTGAGAAAAAAGGTGGAAAACAGCTGACGAAAAGAACAATTGAGAGCGTATCTATATCGTAACAACCTTGGGAGAAAAGGAAGCAGTGAAGACCCTGCTTTATTCTGTGGTTCAATAAAAGGACAGCGAAGGTACTTCAAGAAAAACCCTGTCATCCATTAAACTCCCTCCACTCAGTCAGCTGGAAGAAGGCTTGAACGCGAGTTAACAAGAAAGATTTACCTTGGCTGAAGACCTTTATACACGGAAAAGCGTCGTAATAAACGTTTGTACTTGTTGTTGTACAAAGTTGAATTAAGAATTTCTGAGACATATGAGTAAACAGGCCATTTACCTTTGTAAATCTTTGTAAAAGATAAATTAAGTTTGGCATAGGACGCATTGCAAGGGAGTTGTGTTTCAGAAAGCAGAGAGAGTTTCTGGATCTTGTTCAAATAAATCCTCGGAAAATTTTTACATCCTCTCATAACTTGTCGTAACTCAGTGTGAGTTTTGTCTGTTTGTTCACATAATAGCGTTTGCTGTTTTATCTGTACACACTTAAAGAAGAAATTACCTTATCGACCTTCGAGTAATCAGAGAAAAGGTTAGAAATTGTCGGTGTCTGAGACACAAACAAAGTGCAAAGGATATAATCGCTGAATTTGCTATCAGCAAACGTCATTACCCATTGAGATTATTGTAATATTACATAAACTTAGCACTACTCTTTGAGGGATTTACTTGCCTATAAACGGTGTGCTTGTCACGTTTAAAGTTCAAGATAAAACGTTTTAAAAGAGGAAAAGCTAGATTTTTAATTACCTAGCAAATTGTTGCCGGCTGCGGAAGGGGGAAGTTAAAAGTAGTTGAGTTATTGTAATGTTGGTACTGGATAACACAGTTGAATCCAAAGGAGTCATGCCTTTCGTTCGAAGGAAGAGAACTCACTCTGCGTGTCTTCGCAATAATCAAGTAGAGGTAGACGGTCAGGCTTGGCTTTGCTTTGCTGAAGATCATTCGTGGTTCCAGGGAAACATCAATACGGACGATGAGTCAAACTACAGTCTGTACGGAATGAGTTTCATTGAACCGGGAATCAGCTCTACTACTACGGATGAGGAAGACGAATCCAGTGAAGATGGAATTGAAAACCAGTTGAGCAATTTGCGTATTGCGACTCGTAGTGGGTCCTGTGGGGAATCCACTGAATCCTCCAGTGATGGTGAGCCTGAGCCCAATAATAATACTGTTCCTAAAGGGCTGAAAATCTTGAATAAACTGAAAAAGTCATCTGGTTGCCAACAGTATTACAATGTCACCCTGACGGATCATTTCTCTGGTCTACGTTACCAACTCCCCCGTATCTCAGTTAATGAGCAGGACGGAGCGGACAAAAATTTGTTCCTCTGCTCAGAGGGGCATATTAGCTTTGAAGTGCTGAATGTTTTCAAAGGACAAAAGGCTGATATGATGATCCAGCAACATATTGGTTCACCCTCCCTTCTAGGGAAAAAATGCTTTGTTTACACAGGGCCCATGACCATTGTTTTCAATGAAGTTTTGGAAAATGGTAGGAGCTGGTGCCTTTGAACTTTTTCCGAAATCTATGGTACACCATTATTATCCTTCGCTAAATTTATTCTTGTACATACATACGTTGTACCTATTTAAGTTATTCATTTTGGACTGGTTGCAGTTTCAATCTTTAGAATTAAGGTCGTTGAAGGCTATATATAGGTATATGATCTAATATTCGCAGTACATTTTCAACGGTTACTATTAAAATGTGAACCTTACGTCTATGGTTTCATTTTTTAAACCATGTATCTCATGTTGCGTTAAGTGGGTTTACTATTTACTACTAATTTAGATAAAAATTATACTAAAAAAGCTTTTTACAAATCTGAAAGACCCATTATTATACATTTTGAAGTGACATTTTGAAACGCTTAAAATATCGTTGTAACTTGGATGATTGCGGGCATATTTGTGAATACTTGGAAAATAGTTGCGAAAACGTTAACTAGTTTTGTATATTATATGATGACGAATTATTATATAAGTTTGTAATAATGATTTACGCAAAATGAATATTTTGAAGCTTTTGGCAAGAGGGACGCGTGTGATATATTTGAGTTTTAAAAAATCGTACAAAATTCAACTTGTCCTTATGAGTCGTTGCTGATGTAAAATTAGATAGTGATTGAAACATGTTCTTAATGTTGCTGTTTCCCTTTACCATGTACATAGACTTCCAAAAGATACGAAGTACATATTCGCTGGTGATGTAATACTAATTATTTTTACTAGTTATATGCATAGACCAACAACCGATATGGGTGTACATTTTTAAAAAAAAGTAAATTAAATAAAAATAAACAATAAGGGCGTGCGTTTAACTATGTCGGATGAACTTTTTGTAAAACTATCTTGTCTAGGAAACTCAAAGTATATTCTATTTGAGCATGTTTTATGAGATAGAAAACAGTTGTTGGTGTGTATTATATACTTATAAATAAATAAAGCTAACGTGCTGAGGTTTTAAGTTAGAAGAAACAATGAGTGTCCTCTTTTTGACCAAACCTATCATTGGGAAATGTTCATCACCAGCTATTAAATACATTTAAAAAATCGTATTTACGCTCCTTTTGAAATGTACACATTTCAGTAAAATAGTTTTGAATTAGATAATCCTAAGCAATAAGAATTCTCACCTGACTGTGTAAAATGTTTTTCACATTTACTTTATTCTACTTTTCCTCAAATTTTCTATACAGCCATGCAATGCGAACTACATTACACATAACCTCTGTACTGAAAAATCGAACGAGTTCATAGGTTTTGTCTGTTTGTACAAGTCTTTGTCTGTTACGAAATAAAATGAGTCTAATTTACCAATAATAGCTTTCTTTGACGTTTATTTCTTTCTACCATGCTATATCATTTCATTTTTCCGAGCTCAACTTCAAGTAGGATTTCGAATACTAATAGAACTTAACCAAATAACTTAGTAAATGTAGCGTACATATCCATTGGCAAACAATATTCACATCTCACCACTTCATGTATTAATACAACAGCTATTCTACATCTAGACAAGGTCACTTGACAGTGAGAGATACCTCACGTGAAAAGATAAGTAACATTAGCTCATATGATAATTTGGCAAAACGTGAGCTCCGTTGAACGTTAATGAAAAGAAATCAAATTGGTTTCAGTAAAACGTGTATAGTTTATATTATATCAAATAATGACTGCCTGGAACAACATACTATATTAATATATACAACATATATTTCTAACAACAACATATTTAGATCTTGGAGTAGGTAAATTAAATTCAAAATAATTTCCATCTATTGTGTGTTCAACAATCCTGTCGCCCCAATTTCTCATCCTTGAAAAACGACTCAGTTGCAGAACGGTGCTTACAAGTTGCCTGATCGACAAACGCTGTAATAATAAAACATATGATGAGAACCCATTTACGAGATCAGAAGCAATGTTGCATGATGACAATTTCAGTGTTTCTTTTCTCATAACCTGATAATTTCCAATATATTGTAACATAATTTTATCAGTCAATTGAAATAAATAACCTTGCTTGATTATAGTATTACTAACAAGATTTATATCAATTTTACGCTTCTAAATCCCAGATACCTGAAACCTGAAGCACCGATCAAAATTAATTCAGCATAACAGCAACAAAGTTGACCTAGTACACAAGATCGCAAGTTTAATTTCGTGTTCCTGCCTTATTGCGATTTTGATAAGGTAAAACATGTAACTCCAAGGAAACAAATGGCAGTGAGTACTGTATCATATCTATTACTTTATTAGCAATGGATTCGGTTTTTGAATCTTGAATTATACCGTTTTTAAGCCAAGAATTAAAATGATATGGTTACAATAGTCAATAAAGTTAAATACGCCGATCTGTTTTCAAAGAAATATTTTGCTGTTGCTGGCAAATTCACAAAATCGTGAGTTCGTAATTTGCAGTAGCTACAAACAATTACATTCAAGCGAACAAGCAATTAAACTACAAAGGAATGAATCACTGCTACCATCATATCACCCTCATTCAAAACAATAAAACTAGCGATAATTAATGATCTCTATTACAGCATAATTATCATCGCGACCCGGACATCTGATACGTAAATGTCACTTCAAATATTAATTAAAACTTTTCACTGCATACATTATGCCAACTCTCTGGAATAATTTGGAAAATACTTGAAAATAAATATTATTAGAGTCATATATATATATATATATATATTCTTCAGTTTGCAAAATCACTCAAAATCGCCAAAAACATTAATCTAAACCTTCTACATTTTAAATCATAACTCGAAGTCATTAAGTAAATAACTCCTTCATACGGTCACCGGCCATCTGTATCTGTACTACAATGCTATTATATATTATAATTGCTAAATTATTTGCTCAAATAGAAAAATACCGCTTACTAACGACAAGTTGTCGACGACAACACTATTTTTCGCTACTGGTACGAGCTTTATTTCTCACCTTGATAGGTTAATTTACATGGAAAAGACTAGTTTATTTCTGCAACTGCGGTGACATATTCCGCTCGAAAATGGATTTCGGGACGAACTTTCTCTCTTCTAACTTAGAAGGTTTGAGTTTCTCCAACTCCTCCAATTGTCTCTGATTCCGCTGCTCTTCAATGCTAGGTTTGTATGGAGTGTATTTGTCACTAAGAATTCCCTCAATATTATATCCAATAACTCCTACGACTACCACGGCTGGAAATACTATAACAGGTGCATAAGTCCTTAACACGGCCCATAACAAAGGAAGCATTTCGTTTCTCCACGATCAACTATTCTTGAAATTCTTCAAAAAAACACCTCGTTAGTGACCAACCCTGAAATTTTCACAATTTCTATATTTTAATCCGCATCACTTGATTGTGTGTTGCTACATATAGCTACATATCAAATTATAATTTTGATTCATAAAAAATAAAGTCAATAATTTTGAAATATAAAACCACATTAATTTATTTGACTTACCAATGACAATAACTGGTCCGAATCTTCGTCCTCTTAAGTCGTGATAAAATAGTTACTCTTTCAGAACAGTCTAACTCACAATCATATCAGTTTAACTCATGTAAGTAATAACTTAAAAATTAAACTGTGATAATTTTTGTAAACTTTTCGTCAGTATTTATTAGCTAAAATGAACAGTTCGACAACTTTTAAAGCCCCTTGCAATTTGTAAATTGCAAACCTTTGAAAAAGAAGTGTGAATTGTGAAAGTGAAATATATAAGAGTAAAGTTGAAGATTTAAATAGGCAAGTATCGCGGGTTTACCTTCCAACGGAATATTTAAATAAAAGAGGGCGTCACCAGCATTCGGTGTGGAAGAATTCCATTTCAATCCGAATAAGTAAAGTGGGTAGTGAGTGTAAGCATATAAGCTCAAAGTAACCCGTTCGTTGGGTAAAAACCCGGGATCTGCATGTTCAACTTATTATCACCCGATTTTTACTGAATAAATATAATTTAATTTTTTTTCGGCGTTATTTTGAAGAATTTGAAGGGATTTAGAGTGATGGGTTGTGTTGGTATTGGATATGTTGAGGACTGTCGTTAAGGTCACCAACGAAACGGATTTTAGAGTCGAGTCGATGTTGTGCCACCAAAGAATTGCGACTCTCCATATGAGCAGGATGCGGTACTCGTTCGAGAGCTTCTACATACTCGCTGGAGAGGCGGTGAGGGAAGCAACGTCCTTCTTCCTTCTTTTCAGCTTCCAATTCCGATCCAATGTGAGCCACTTTCAATGTTCAGGCTCACCTCACCTTTTTGCAAGCTTCCACATATTCTTCCACATATTCCTTTCTCGCATTCATATGCGGGAGAAAGTCAACGTTTTTTCCATGTAAAGTCCCAATGGGTTTAGGATGGTAAAGGAAGCTCAGGAGTACATGCACCGGACATTTCCATAGTCAAGTGAATTGCCTTGTTCATTTCTTGGTAACATTGCCAGCTAATGTGTAGGGTTTATTAGGCTAAATTAGGTCAAACCCATTGAGCGGCACAGTTTTTAAACGGGAATTTCCGGGGTGTGAAATTTTTTATTTGGCTATAAATTTGGTAATGTTTTCCAAAAATACTTTTTGCAACACGCTTTTTACAGATTTAAAATTGGCCATCTCACTCAAACTAAATTTTTGCGTAGTTGTCAAAACTTGGTGGAATTTTGTTTGATTTTTGCAAATGCGTGATTCTTTTGAACTGTTCATAATATGCATATTTCTAAATTAATGCTGAAAATAAAAAAAGGTTCTCTATAGCAAGCTGGGAAGCAAATTGTAGCCAGCCCACATGAGAAATACCTTTGTTTAACACTAATAAAATCTTGACCTTTGAGTCAAAAATGTTGTAGGGAATATTAAGAATAAAGGCACCTCGAGACTCCACGAAAGATCCGAAGGAACGGGGCAAAAATGCGACCATTATTGTTGTCCGCCTGTAAATTGTATACATTTAAACATTTTCCCGAAAAGTAAATTTTAAAATATTGCAAAAGAAAAATTATTTTTGTATACATATTTTCAATCCTGGCAAAAATATTTACATGTGTTACTTAGATAACGGTTGAAGCACTATTTATTACGATAATTATTAAATACTTTTCCTGAATACTGTATGACGGACTAAGTTCTTTGTACTCGCAGATTAAATATAATTTGGTAAATATTGAAAAAGGATTTCCCGCTCATAACCTCTATTTTGTCTGTATGTATTGTCGACACCTTTAAATTAAAATTGTCTAAAATAAATCGCCGTATTTTATCCACATGATTTTTTCCAGCCGAGTTAAAGAGTTAATTTGATGAGGCGTTGTAGTGTGAAGGGTACATCCACGGACACTATGCTCATGGAAAAAGCTACAATTGCGGACTTTCGAAGCAAATTCTTTCCCAATTCTGTCAACGCTCTTCTTTTTGAAACAGTTGCAGCACCAATTCTTATTCCCATCTAAATTTAAAAAAATAATATCACATCATTAAATCAATAAATTTGTTTTTTTCATTTTAAACTTACATTTGTAGTAATCCTGAGTGGTGAAACTGATACCACATCCGTTGCAAATGTCAATACCAAATTTTAAGGTACAAAAAACACGCAATAGCTTCCTCTCCTTCAAATTCCTTCTTCGCGAATTACCAATCACGTAATAGCCCGGTCTAAATTAAAATTGCGTTAGTTATTTAAAAACAAAATTGAAAAATTATTGCGGGAGATTCTTTAAGTTAAAATAATCGTACCCTGGTGTAGCCATGTTAGCTTCCTAAATTAAGAAAAAATGTGTACTTCAGACCGTTTCGGGAGTTCCACTGCATCAGAAAATAATCTTTCAACGAATTTTTCTTTTATTTAGAGCTTAAATGTTGGCAACTATATGTATGAGGTATGTAATTATATTAAACTTTTTCATTCACGTGCCTCTCCCACAATGTTGTGTTGTAGCTGTAATGGAAATCGGGAATTAAAACTAGCAAAAAGGTTTTTATCCATGAATTCCTCCGAAGTGACAAATTGCAAGGAAGCACGAAAGAGCAATAAGGAGTGTGCTAATGTTGCCCTTTATTGCATTTGTATCACTCAAGTCAACCGCTCGAGAAAGTTACATCCACGTCTTTATCAGTTGGGGAATCTCATAATCATTTATTACCTGTTCTCCCTGTAATAAAATCATGTAAGATAAACTGCAAATTCCCAAACTTCTCCGTACGACTCCACCATATCGACATCATCTGACCTCATCAGCGCTTTGATCTACATTCGGATAAACATGGATAAATGAATAAATGTACTTGATTTCATGTTCTTATGTATCCAACTGCCAACATTTTCCATTTTAAGAATCCTTGAGTTGTATAATTTGCTATTTCATGGGAGGGCTGTGAATATTTTCAATAAAGTTTGGGCCAAGATTTCATACAAAATCTCCCTAATTGAATGATTCGCTATCAATAGCGAACGAAGGTTAAATCCAATTTGCATGTTCTAAAAATAAAAATTTATTGACAATTTATGTGGTAAAAATAAGTTATTCATACAAATATCTCATTTTTAGAGCCTGAGCTTACGTATATACATTCATTATTATCCCAAGAAAGTGGAGCAGCATTGAAGACCCAAAAATAAACGCACGAAATGAGAGAAAGAAATTATTTTTACATATAAAATATTAATGGAGAATATTTACATAACATCT
Source organism: Spatulosminthurus flaviceps (assembly GCA_034693705.1). Taxonomy (NCBI): domain Eukaryota; kingdom Metazoa; phylum Arthropoda; class Collembola; order Symphypleona; family Sminthuridae; genus Spatulosminthurus; species Spatulosminthurus flaviceps. The sequence goes on along the minus strand of JAQFXU010005160.1, from coordinate 138 downwards.
TCATGGAATCCCAGCAGAGATACCAAAGGTTGATGAAACCTATGAAATTTTATTGTCATAATCATCAAGATTTTATATTTTATCTGGCGGGGCTGAAGTTAACGAATGATCAAGTTTGGGGGGGGGGGGGGGCGAATC